>LPNX010076947.1:639090-703615 GCA_001517045.1 Pseudotsuga menziesii
CCCTCCCTACGCTACTGATGTGCCCATCAAGCAACAACTCGATTCCCGAGATCTAGCCATTGCTTGATAGGCGCCACAAGGTGCATGCTGTTGTGCCCATCGAGCAATGACTCGATGCCCACAACAACGACGTAGGGGGGAGACCGAGTGGGCGGCGGAGTGGAGGGAGGGTTGTGTGAGGAGTCGGGGGAGGTTGTAGAGAGGGGGGTATGTGAGGGAGCGGGGGAAGGAAAGGGGAGGGAAGGAGAAGGGACGGGGAATGGGCATTGGGGGGGAGGAGAGGAGGGTAAGGGGGAGGGACGAGGTGGTAGGGGAGGGGAGCGAAGGGGAGGGGGAGGAGCGAAGGGGAGAGGGAGGGGCAAGGTGGCAGGAGAGGGGAGTGAAGGGGAGGGGGAGTGGTGTGGAGGTTATTTTCAATAGGTTTTTTATTTTAATTTAATAGTTTTTTTTATTTCTTAAATAGTTTTTTTTTTTAATTTGAATAGTTTTTTTCAATTTGATGTATAATTTTTTTATTTTTCGAAAAACATTAACATTTGTCATAAATATTGTTTTTTTCACATGCTTAAAAAAAATTAGCCTCACAGGTTTCCCAAAATTTGTAATTTTACCCCTAAAAAAATGGTGTGCTACCAGTAGCACCATTTTTAGATTAGAGTTAAAAATAGCCACTAAATGCACTCTATAAAAAAAGAGAACTATTTTCTTTTTTTTCACTAAAATGAATATATATATATATATATTATTGATAAATAATTATGAAGGGCCTTCGCCCAATTACATCTTTTCATAAATATACAATTCTTATTCTCCACAACTTCTCATTTCTGAGTTAGGGGATTTGATGCATCAAACTAGGTTTGTCATTCAAACTTAGCATTCCTTGAGGGAAAAGACAGGCCTGATTTGCTTTAAGGTCTGTTGACTTGTTCAATTCACGAAGAATGTGAAAAGAGGAGACCAATACACAATCTATCGAGATGAAGTGCAACCTTTGCATAGTCACATTCAAACTGAGATTAGAGAACTCTGTAGCAAAATTTAAATCTTTTATACTGATTTCTAAATCTCCGAATATTTTAAGGTTGTTATGCCCAGCTTCTTTGGTGACTTGATAAACTTTAAGAAGAGCATATAATTATGCTTGATTATTTGAGAGTTGACCTAGACCCCAACTGAAGCTAGTTTGAAGCCTTCCTCCCTGATAGAAGATCAATCCACCTGCTCCAACATTCCCAAGATTTCCTTTTGACACACCATCAAAGAAGATTGAAGCTTTATTCTTCGTTTGCCACCAATCTATGAAATCTTTTTTCGAACGTCTTACCTGCCAAAATGGAATGATAACAGGCCTTCCAATACTCAACTGAATTTTATCCATCTGTATTAAGCTAAGCCACTTGTGCTCCACTCTGTTTTTATTGGGGTCAAGATGAATTTTTCCCACATCTTCTGAAATCATTACCTTAACTTTAATTGCTACAAGTTCTGGTTTCATGGCTTTGTTATTGAAAATCGTGTCATTTCTTGCTAGCCAAATTTTCCACCAAAAGAATTTTGGGATGGCTTGCCATATTTTTCTCCATGCAGGACTTGTGGAAGAAATTCTTGGGTACTTGAGCTGCCAATTAGCAAAAAGATTTACTTGACCAATAATTGAAGGAGTTGTTACTGGCAGCCCACTCAAAATATGCGCCCAAGCTTTCTGAGTAAAATCATAGCCAACAAATATGTGATCTGAAATTTCAGCAGCTTGTTTACAGAAGCAACATTTGAAAGGTCCAAAAAAACCTCTTTTTAGTATATTTTCACATGTTAGAGCCCTATGATGCATGAGAATCCAAGAAAAAAAATTAACTTTAGGAACACTAGGAGTTTGCCACACTGATTTCCAGAATTTAGCGTTGTGTGAAGATTTCGAAATGGATTGAAGAGACTAGTATCATGAAGCTTCCATATAAACTTTTGCAGAGCACCAACCCCACACGTCCCTACACGAAGAGTGGATTGGTGCCAAGCCATTCAATTTTATTAACAACATTTTGAACTGAGAGTTTAGCAAATGATAACCACGCTCTGGCAATTTAGGGGACATCCACACTGCCCAATTCCCTTAACAGTCCCACATAGAGATACCTGATAGACACAGAAGGCCTTTGTTAGCCATCCAGTCTTTTACCTCGGCGATGGAAGAATTAAAGTTAAAAGGAGTTTTACCTTTTATTGAGTCATCCCATAATTTTTTTTTTGTCATTTCCAGGTATACAATATAACTGCTTGGAGAAGAAGTCTAACCCTTTTCTGCATAGATTCCATATTATAGTGCCTTTAGGAGTGTTAGACATCTGCAAATTCCGTAGAGTTCCTCCTATAAGGTATTTTTTCCAAAAAATCTGACCGTAACAAGGTTTTTTTGGTTAGAGAAAAGTTGCCACAACAGCTTACCTCCCATGGAAAGGTTTACCAATCCTGGATCTCTGATATGCAGACCACCTTCAAGAACTAGTCTCTTGACAATATCCCAATTAACCAAATGCAAATGGTTCTGATTTCCTTTACTGCCTTGCCAGAGGAAGTCTCTTATCAGCTTGGATATATGATCAACAATCGATTTTGGAGCAAGAAGGAGAAAGGATTGATAAATTGGAAGAGCTGAGAGAGTTGACTTGATTAAAATAAGCTTCCCCGCCATAGTTATACATTGACCACACCATGAGGCAATCTTAGCTTTTAACTTGCTAATAATTTCCAGCCAGAGAGAAGGATTGTTTTGGCCCAAAGTTAGAGGAAGACCCAAGTACTTGACCTTATCTGAAGTGACAAATTCGTCAAAGCCTAAAGATTGAGAAATATTTGCAATAGTTGAGGGATCTGCATTCCAACCATACACATCACTCTTTCAATTGTTGATGAGATCCCCTGAGATGATACACAAATTATGCATAATTTCTTTAAATATTCTTGCCAACCTCAACGAATCCCCTCCCAAAAGCAACGCATCATCTGCAAAAAGGGCATGGTTGATGGAATCTACTCCACTAGTTGACTTGATGCCCAGAATAATCCCCAAATTTTTACCTGCACTTAAATTTCTACTCAAAGAATCTGCCATTAGAATATAAAGAAACAACGATAGCGGACATCCCTAATGGAGACCCCTGGAAGCTTGAAATTTTTTTGTTGGTATGCCATTTACTAGTGGTGCTATCCAAGGTTTATCAGTACAAGATTTGATCAGATTTATAAATGCAGAACTAAAACCAAAAGAGTTAAGAACTTTGTAAAGGAAGGAAAGATTTACCCTGTCAAAAGAATTTGCCATGTCAAGTTTTATTAACATTCCCTTCTCAATGCTGTGAAAGCTGGAGTGCATGGCTTCCTAAACTTGAATCACATTGTCCAGAATATGACGCCTTTTTACAAATCCACCTTGAAGAGGAGAGATCAGTTTTCTAAGCAGAGGTTTGAGCCTGTTGGCTAAGAGTTTAGATATGATTTTATATGAAGCATTACAAAGAGAAATAGGTCTGAATCGGCCAAAGGTGGAAGATTTAATTTATTTGGGAAATAAAGCAAGGAAGGTGGAGTTGGTACTTCCACCAACTTTGGCTTTAGACTGAAAAGCTTTGACCATCCTGAGAAGATATTTCTGATTACATTATAAAAGTGGAAGGAGAAGTCGTCAAGGCCAGGAGCTTTATATGGCTCCATAGACAATATAACATCAATGATCTCTTCCTCAGTAAAGGGCTTCATTAGCTCCCCATTTTCCTCCTCACTCACCAAAGTAGGCATGTTGGAAAGAATTTCAGAGGTTAATTCAAAATCAATATCTCCATCCTCTTTGAATAGGCTTTGAAAATGGACTTCAGCTGCTTGTTTGATTTGAGAGATGCCTTTAAAGGATTCACCAGATGAAGAGGAGATTTCCGAAATGTGGTTGTGGGAGAGTCTGGCACGATATTGTTTATGGAAAAAAGAGGTGTTTCTATCTCCCGATTTCAACCATAAACATCGATATTTTAGTAGCCGAAATTCTTCTTCCCGCCTAAACGCTCGAAAATAATTAGACTGAGCATGTTATTCTTTTTCTAGCATTGTCGGAGTGATCTCTGAATCCTCCATTTCCAATTGTATCGTTGCCAAATTTTCCAAATCCTGATTTCTAACGCTGGAAGGAGAATGGAGTGATTGTTTTGTCCAATCCTTCAACACAAGTTTGGTGTTTTCTAATTTTCTTTCCCACACAAAATTTGGAGATCCAGTAACCAGAATACTCCACGAATTGGAAATAGTGTTCATAAAACCGTCTCTATCAATCCACAAGGGACTGAACCTGAAAGGGATGGGACCAAGGTCTTCTTCATCCTCCAGTTGCAGCAAGATTGGTTTATGATCCGATGTGAGTTTTGGAAGGATGCTGGTGGAGATAATTTTATTTTCCAATAATACAGAACTCTGAATCAGAAATCGATCCAGTCTGGATGCAATATTAGTTGCTCCAGTACGATTATTACTCCATGTGTATTGACCTCTTTTAGGTTTTAGATCAATCAGATCCCAAAGTGAGACGTGCATGGGGTATGTCCCACAGAATCCACCTTTTTTTTCTTTAGGATCCAATGTGATATTTAAATCACCAGCCACTAAAATATTTGAAAGATTGCTTGCAGCAAGAAACTATGCCAGAGAATTCCAGCATTTTCTTTTCTCTTGAGAATTAAAAGGAACGTATAAATTGAAAATAACAAGAGATATATTAATAGAGATGTGCATAATTTCGGTGAATATCCAGTGCTGCATTTCAAATGAATTTTTCAATGAAAAAGGTCCTTTGTTCACAAGGTTCCAAGACCACCGGATGAGCCTGGTGCACTCACAGCCTTCCTTGCATGCTTTTTCCATGTCTTTTTACTTAAGGAAAGAAGATTTCCCTCATATTTTTTTTCCTTGGAGTAGGATAATATCAGGGGAAGCCATTCTAATTAGGTCTTTAACAACTTCTACTTTCGAAGAGTTTCCCAGCCCCCTGCAATTCCAGGAGACGATGTTCATTATTTATTATTACTGGAAGGGGAGGACCTCCTTTTGAAGGTCTAGCTCGAGTATTCCTGCTAATTGACATCTCTGTAGTGGCTTGAATTCCTTGCATCTTAAGACGTTCGACTTCTTCCTCCCAAACCATCTTATGAGATTTACGCCCTTTTTGGAAGACCTCTCAAGGGGATCTTCATCAGATGTACCAACATTGTCCATAGGATTCATTTTTTTCCATTTATGCATATGTGGGGGGATGTCCATCTGCAAGGGAGCCAAGGTCTGTCTCAGCTGGACCTTTGAATTCTTCACTTGTCTGATTTTGAGGTTGAGGGACTTCTCCCTCTTCAAGCACTAAGAGCACTTGTTCTTCAGGAATGCTCAATACTTTAAAATTGTTTTGAGATGATATTTCCGTCGTAGCTGCTCCATTTTCTTTCTATTTCTGATTGGAGAGATTGATTCCCGTCCTCATTTATCCTCTTTGACCCTTAGCTTTGTTTCCTTGCTTTTCTGAACTAGTTTTTGGAACTTGGGTCCATTGATCTCCCTTCTCTTTGACAACTTCTTCCTCAACTTTTTTCTTACATGATCTGGAAAAATGCCCATAACCATGACACAATCTGCACTTAAAGGGAAATTGCTCATAATCTAGCTCTTGCAAATGTGACCAATCTGCTACTGTCAAATTAATAGCTTCAGGAAGCCCTACCTCCAAATCCACTTCAACACATATTCTGGCACAGGTATATTGATCTCTTCTTTCAGCCATATCACATTAGAGGAAATTTGGGGTCTAAAATGGGCCTTATAAGAAAACGTGCCAACAATAAGTTATTGTGAGTTGGAATTCAAGAACCAATAGAATTTCAATAAAATGAGTCAACCATAATGGTTGAATTGACATATTTGTCATAAAAAAAGGTACTTTTTTTGTTCGTATTTTCGACATATCTCCTTGTGTTTTTACTCAAATTTCGATCGGGAGAGCTCGCTGGATGCGGAATTTGATTTTGCATCCAATGAGTACCCACACTACATGCTTTTGACGGACCCTGTCAGGTATTTATTGTTTTTGGGGTAGCGTGGTCTGTCAAAAGTATGCAATGTGGGTACTCGTTGGATGCAGAATCAAATTCCGCATCCAACGAGCTCTCCCTATTGAAATTTGAGTAAAACCATAGGGAGATATGTCAAAAATACGAACACAAAAAATTGTTTTTTCTTTCTTCCTCCAAAATTAATAAATATTATTTTATTATTTTAACTATTATTTTATTATTTTCCTTAGGAGGCCCATTTTAGACCTCAAAATTCCTCTAATGATATATTTCCCTAGGGTGTTTCCTATTGCGTCTAGAGATCCTGAATTCCAACAATGGAGAGGAAGATGCAACAACCTAACCCAAATAAGGAACAACAGAAGGGACATCTTGATTCAGATCAAAATCCGAAGTCCACTTGTTCAAGTTGAGCCCTTGAGGACTCATGAAATATGGCCCGTGTCTAAAGATTAAATCTATATCTGCTAAGTTTTCAAAAATAAAGACACAGTAACCCTTATGTATCAAATTGATGCATATTCATTCTGAGATAAGAGGTTTCCAATTCCTTTGAACCCACCCTTCAATTACCTTGAGGGATGGCCAAAGTCCAGTGAACTAGCCAATGAGGCCTCGGTCAGCAATATTTAGGGTTGTTCAGCATGGTTGATCCATAGGAAGATCCACTGTAGGAATATTATCAAGCTTCTTGATGAAAAATTGCTAGTTCTGGTTGAGTTTCTGCTTGCTTCCTGAAGCTACCAGTCTCCTGAAGGCATTGATATCAGGGGAAGGGGAGGAGCCCCCTCCAACCGCCATGACCTCAAAACAAATATGACCACAGAAGGTCTCAAGGTGCAGCCACTAGTAAAAAATAGAACTTCACACAGCAACCAAGACAACTCTCAAGAAGCAGAAGCAGTCCTGCAATCGACCGAACTTCAAGAGCTCCTTCACGCAGGCAAGACCTCTGTCACAGAGAAGAGACAAGGCAGAGGAGAAAAGGTTCTTCTTGGAGGAAAGGATCATTAAATATTTGTAATTCTCAAAGTCAAGAAACTTCATAATGAAAAGAAATTATTACTGCACAATATATCCAAGAGATACACGTAAGAGAGCCTCCTAAAGATTGAACCAGAGTGTTCAACGAACCAAAGATGCTTCGTTCAGTCCCAGCAGTGGAGAGCATGAAGAGCCACACCCTCCACTAGCATGATCCAGAACACTTCCTCCAATGAGATACACCATATCAAATAACAAATCCAGCCAAACGCTTTAGAACCGATCAATGGATAGATCAGAGCATAAGAACATAGCCCAGCAAGCAGGCTACTCCAAATGCAGCAGTCAAGCCCAGCAAATCAGGAACAAGCGACCCTCAGACTGCATCTGTGACTGATCAATCCTGCAGAGACTTCAATTTCCTTAGCATCACGTCGAGCTCCAATATTCACCAAATTGATGCCGAGAGCCAGGCAATGGACAAATCTAGAGAAGAACCACCAACGCTCAGAATTCAAATTCTTGGAGCAAGTCCTTGGAGCGAAAAAATATTTTGTTAAAAAATGTTAATAATAATAAAAGTCACTATTTCAACAACTAGTGTGAATTAGATAATTGGTGGGGGGCATTGGACATGTACTTTGAAACATGGAGGTATATTAATATGACAACCCACCAAAGGTGATGAAAATGATAACTTCGTGACAACGATATTATTTAAAGGAAACTAATCTATTAGTAGATGCACTCATAATAAATAATTATTTTTAATTAATGTTAATATTAATGTTGAATTTTAATGTGTAGGTAAGATACCGAAATGCCTAGATGTCATACCTCATGGCATTAATTAGATTATCTTATCGTATTTATGGCATCCATGATTGTATCTATAAGGAGCATTAACTATTTCTATTCTTTTGATGTAGTTGGTGGACAATTTTAAGAGAAACATACCATCCAAGAAAATTCAAATGTATATTAAATATACATAGATAAAGGAGATGAAGCTAAACTAACCTTGGATATCATTCAACAAGTACTTAAAAACTAATAACAAAATGGCTCATGGTGGATAAATTTATCCATATCTTAAGTCATAATGAATTATCATTGATCGACATTGCTCCAAGGATGTCACCTCTTCACGGGGGGGAGAATATTACCTTTTTAAAGTTTAAAAAAACCACAAATAAATAAATCATAGACCAATTTTCATAATGACATAAGATGATATTTTTGAAAAAAAGTGGACAGTGGAAAATAATTTTGATGCATATCCCAAATAAATTATGAGCTACAAAATTTTTCAAATGAATTTTCAACAATATTGTCTAAAGGAAACCAAAGCAAGTAAAAAGGTGTAGACAATGATTTATGTTGGACTTTGGGCATTGAGAGAAAGAAATGATCTTCAACTTAGAAATTGAGAGTTTTGTGAAAGTTAAGAAAATTTAGTAGATTTTTTTTTATTGATAGATTAATTTTAACTTTGATTCATTAAGGCATCCAAAAGGATTGAATTTCTTCACGTATAAACCTTTCTTCAAGTTTAGGACTCTAAAGGAGTTTGCACCTCAAGAGATTTGATCCCTCTTGGCACTTGATAGAGCCATAGTTACAATGGATATATGCTGGTTTTATCCTTGGTCTGAGAAATATGTGGAGGAAAATGAATTTTTGTGCATGTGGACATACATGTATGTTTCAAGGATGGATAACATTACAAGAGAAAATTTCTGGTTGTTATTGATGCTGGATTGAATTGCATGGAAGAGCACTGTGGGAAATTGATAAAACATAAAATATAGCAAGATTTATCACCTTTGTTATTTGATAATAATGGAGTGATAAGCATTGATGCATAATATGGCCATTTTTTAAATAATGTTAATCCCTACAGTAATTTTTTCTCTACCTTATTTATTTTACCAAGTTATTTCGAATTCCTTAAATATGCTTCTGTTACCTTCTTAGAAATTGTAATCTATATTCGGTGCAAGCATTTGCAAGTGAAACTGGATTAACTATTTTAAAATTGCTCACATATATTTCATAAGAAGTGTTAAAGCATTATTGAACTGCTTTTAAATGGATATGAATGCCAATTTTGTAGCGGAACTGGCTGTTTTTGGGCAAAAAACGCTACAAAATCAATTCTACAACAGAACTCAAGGAATTTTACGGTTTACCGCTACAAAATTGTGAAGTCTGCAACAATACTAAAGTTTTGCTAAATAATTGAAATTTAGATTACATTGATTGAATGCCAAGAGATGTTGAACTTAGTGGATTGCGTTGATCATGTGTAATATAGCCATTGGATTGTCTTCAATATTTCACTTGTAAACAAAATATTGTTGTCTGTGATATTGTTGTCTACTGTTTCACCCTTCATTTTCCACTCCCAATAATTTGACATAACTATTTTGAGCATGCCTATGAAGTCACAATATGCCATTTGAGAAACCTATTGAAAACCTTGTTTGATACTCAACCTTAGGCCAAATAAAATCTGTCCATCAACATCAAATCAATCTTTAAACCATTATTTTCCAAGGGCCCTAGCTTTTCCCTTTAGTAGTCAAGATGCAAAATTTAGGGATAACAATTGGTGTATTCATTTTTGTGATCGTTAGTATTGAAAAATTAAATGTTGACATTTAACTCTGTGCACATCACCATTGCATAAATTAACAGGTAATGTTTAATTTTGTGACCGCCACCATTAATGAAACTTTGGTGACTATTCTTAAAAAGGCTCGTAACATTTTTTTTATAAATTGGATAGAAATGGTGATAGTCCTTTACCGTGTATCACCAATGAGGTTATGGTGACAGTCATTAAAGATATGCCACAATTTTCCTTTGGAATTGGTGATGATCACAGATTATTGGTCACAGGCCTAATGCGTCTCGATATCTCCTTTACATTTGGCTACGCCACCTTTTGTGACAGTCATTTTTTTGTGATGGAGGCCCTTTTGACCATCGCCAATGAGATTATGGTAATGATCATTAAAGATATGCCATTGTTTTCCTTTGGAATTAGTGACAACCACTAATCATCACTAATAATGATTATTGGTGACGAAACTAGTGGGTCTCCATATCTCCTTTAATTTTGCTTTGTCACCTTTAGTGATGTTCAAATTTTGGTGACATATGTTATTTTGATCATCGCCAATGAGTTTATGGTGATAGTAATTAAAGATATGTCACTTTTTTTCTTTGGAATTGACGATGGTCACTGACCATCACTAATACTGATTATTGGTGATGAACCTAGCACATCTCCATATCTCCTTTACTTTTGGATATACTACCTTTGGTGACTGAGGCCCTTTTGACCATCACTAATGAGGTTATGGTGACGTTTTTCGCCTGCCACTGTAGGAATTTTTCTTGTATTGTGCAACTTCTATAGACTGCTTATCTAAAAGTATAAAAGAGCCTGAAGGGAAGAAGAGAAGGAGGATAAAAATGTTAAAGTATCATCACGGTGTTATTTTTCTTATAGAATCCATAAATGCTTCCTTTGGTGACAGTCGGTTTTTAGTGACAGGGGCATTTTTGACCGTCACCAATGAGGTTATGGTGGAATGTTGTCCTCATCACCATAGGCCTTTTTCCTTGTAGTGTGCAAATTCTCTAGAATTCCTATCTAAAAGTATAAAAGAGGCTAAAGACAATAAGTGAAGGAGGAGAAAATTGTTAAAGTATCATTGTGGTGTTATTTTTCTTATAGAATCCACAAACTTTGATCATGTGTCTACAAGATTTTCCCCATACCTAGAAATATGTGTTTCTAGCGGCTTTTATTCTCTATCTAGTCAAAAATTCACTATCTTTCTTTCTTGGACTAGCCCTAAGTGCAACACGAAGAAGAGTTGCAAGTGTATGGTCTGGGTTGAGGGAATTAGACTACAGTTTCAGAACAGTGATACAGTAGGTTACAAGTGAAATCATTATTGTATTTGTTGTTCTTATTTATAAAGATATATATTTTTCGTCCAAATTATTGTGTTAATTTTATGTTCTTTGATCATGAAAATCTAGCTATTTAATGCATTAATTTGAATATTTATAGTCAATTACTTTTGTATCTCCATCTATTGTTGTCCTTTCGTTTTTTCTTGGTTATAGGTGATGAAGAGAGCATTAGGAAAAAGAGATTCAAGAGGTGGAACTTCATCAAATGTTGGACCACATGTTGGTTGCTAGATATCCTAGTTCAGTTATATATTGGATCTAAATTTGTGATTGATTTGCTTTCTTTTTGGATTGAGAGTTATCTTTAAGGTATTTCTTTGTAATGGTTATAACCCAAAGCCATTAGGGAACTTTTCCTTGAAAAAAAAATGGTTATTCTGCTGGGGAAGTCTTCATTTTTGAGTTAGTATAGGATGTATTTTTGTGGTTTTATTTTTTCTTTTGGTTGTTAGTCCTGTTGTAATACCTTGTAGAAACTTGATTTTCATTTTGAAACCCCTAGGGAAATTTTTATAGGATTTTTTTGAGATATGGAAGAACATGTGTATATATGTGTGCTATAGTGTGTTCAAACACACATATATGCACCCTATATGGACAAATATTACCCCTTGAATACTTATCCAGGCATTTGTAGATTGTTGTGTATACAAAGGTTATTTAAGTACCACCATTGGCCCTATGTGGTGTCAGTGATTTTCGAGCCTCAATATTAGATACCATGTATATATGTACAATTTCAACTGTTGACTATTCCCATAGTCTTTGACTGCAACTTGGTACCCATAGTTTCCATTCCTAGAGACCACACAGGTGACTACAGGGTGTTTCCTGTGGTGCCAGAGGTAGACATTGTATCACACTTTCAATACCCCTAGAGGGTATCCCATACCTATCTGGGATACTTACACTAGAAACAATTGTTACGTGGAGATCAAGGTGACTACTTTTACTCCTTTGTTCATTGGTCTTGTGACTTAATCAACCGATGATGATTCCTAGAAGGTCCTTTTCCTTTGGTTTGTTTGTATTGTTTTCTTTAGTACTTTTTAGTGGTGTGTTATTTGTTCTTAGAAGGCCTTAGATATTTCATATTTTTTAATCAAAATTTATGGAAAAAGTTTCTAGGGATACCAACCAAGGGACCGCTATGCTAGGGAATCCTTGTTCTTTTCCATTTGTGGGAAATCTTGGTGCTCCCTTTGTGGACAACTTAAATATTCCTAGATTCACTCTAGGGTTGTTAGTTTCATTAGTTTACAATTTGAATGTCCTAAATTATCTTGATGCTTCTCAAGAAAGCATTGTATGCCAAGGGAATCAAAACCCTTTTCCTTCTTTGCTAGTGACATCTTATCATCTTCCTTCTACCTCATGTGGTGAAATTCTTGATATTAGTAACCAATAGTCTAAAAGGGATAGGTAGAATAATATGAAGAAGATGAGAAGACAACGAGGCATACTTCCAACCACTACAAGTCATGCTGGGAGAATTTCACATGCCATTTCTATTCATGCTAGGGGAAAGTCACCAGTCATCACAAGTCATACTGGAGACTGGAAACCAGTCACTACAAGTCATGCTCGAGGAAAAAATTCAGTCACTACAAGTCATGCTAGAGGCAAAATTTTATCCACTACAATTCATATTGGAAGTACGCCATCAACAACTGTGATTCATGTTGAGGAAGCATCACTAATCACTGAAAGTCACATTAATGGCAAGTTACTAGTAACTGTAAGTCATACTAGAGACAAGTTAACAACTACTGCTAATCATGTTAGGGGAAAGGAATCGGTCGTTGCAAGTCATGCTAGGAAACCAATAAACCAATGTGATTCATGATGGGCATATTGAAACTATTGAGAAATATAAATTAAGAGGATGCAATCCTAAGTTCCCTTGTAAACTTTGCAAGGAAGATCACCTTGCTCACCTTTTCCCTTCTATTTGAGAGGTACAAAGTGTGTGGTCTATGACTCAAGGATCCTATCCTCCTAAAAAAATTATGATTTCACAACATCCTATTCAAACTTTGGTTGATGAAGTGACTGAGTCAATACAATATTTGACTAATCCTACTCTTCCTTTGGAGGGTGAAAAACATTAAATGGTTGATATGATGCAATATTTGGTTGAACCCAATCTTCCTTTGGGGAGTGATGTATCTACCACTCAAGTTTTTTTCACTGCCAATTTATAACACTCTAGACAAGGGGTTAGTCCATTATTTTTGAAGGAACCCCCACCAAGATCTAGGATTGTTTCTTTTGATTGAAATAGTCTAGTTGAGAATCACCTTCCTTCTTCTGCACCCTTCCAAATAAGGGTTCAAGTTAAACACAATATGTTTTTTCATTGTATTATAGATGAAGGAGTGTCTATTAGTATTTTATCTACATATTCTTGGATACATTTGGTTTCTTCCAACCTTATGTTGAGTATTAATCAACCAATGTATTTCGATAGAATACCTAGTGCAACTTTAGGATTTCTTCCTCAATTTCCTGATATATTAGGTGGGAAGACTTCCTTAGTCAATTTTATGGTTAAGAAGTGACATTTGGACTTCTATGCTCCTTGGGAATGATTATGTATATGCTATGAATGATGTGGTGTATACACTCTTTCATGTGAAGCATTTTCATCATGAGGAAAGAATTGTCACTATTGATCATCTTGCATTTGTTGATCCTCCTCATTACTCGACTTTATACCAATTATATCCTTTGTTTGTTCATAGTGCTTTGGTAGAAACTACCCCACCATGGGTGAATTATGTGGCCTTATATCCCTCATTTCCAATGGATACTATGAAGAAGACTCTGCATTCATGCTTACCTTCTTGGGACTTTATCTCGACAGTTGACCAGGTGATTCTTTCAATGGAGGCATTGGAGGCTTCTCTCCACCCTATTGGTCCAAGTGAATGTTTTGACAAATTTTCTCTCTAGTATGATATAATTCATTGAAATTAAGATTTCCTATAGGCTATCATCGAATATGGCATTCCTTTAGATATTTATGCCCTTTCCAAAGATCCTCTCCCTATATTGGACTAGTTGGAATCAATCCATCCCTAATTTTCCTTTTGAGTATGATCTCATTGTTTGTGAATGCTCGGCCACTATAATTTTTGAGTACTTGGAATGTGACATTGAGCTGGAAGTCAGTTTTCCTAGTGTGTTTTATTTTGTTAATACATTCTTAGACTCTTGCAATGATTATTATGTTCTTGTAGACTCCATTTTTTCCTTCAACTTTGATCTTCCTCGTGTGTTTGATCTTATTTATTATACGTCCTCATACATTGGAACTCTTAAGTCTTTGTTTGTAGATTATACCTTGGTAATGAATATTGTTGAAGACATTGAGGTTAAAAATACCCCTACCAAAGTGTTCTATATCATTTTTTTTTTTTTCTGATTGAGTTTTTTGATATGATCATGGTATTGTTGTTTCTTGGAGAAAGGAATTTCAGCTAGATTCATGGTTGCTTAGGATCATTATTTGCACATTGATTGAATTGATCAAGTATTTTTGGAAACTTTCATATAGGTTTAGGCCTCCCTATTTTATGATGCATTTCAACCTTTTGCTATTTGAATTCGCCATAGCGTCAAACCTATTGAATATTGGTTTGTTAGTCATCTCTATCTATATTTTATACCAATACGACAAAAGATCCTACCTGACATGGGACACCGTACTCAACACCCCTTTTTCATTTTGGTGCCCATGAAGAGTTTTTCTCATATGTTCAGGAGACTTTATAGTTTTACCATGACTTTGAGATGAATCTGCATGCCTCTCTTTCTCATATTCTGACCATTCCCTATAAGGCTCCCTTTTTTGTTCATTTTGAATTTTATTTTGTTAATTGCTTCTTGCACACCTATGCCTAATGCCTCATTGAAACCATTCATACTATGATTACATTCATCGTATTTCTCATCACATGCATCAACTGCATTTGCATTCTAGAATGTACCCTTAGAAGAAACATGTTGATGAGTGTACACCTCTTTCCCAATTCCTTTTTTTCATGTTGTTTTGCATAGGTCCGTTCCATGCACTTGGAACATAGTTTCATGCCCTATGACACTGATTTATTCCAATGTATTATAACGTTATTTTATTCCTTTTTAGGCTTTAATAAATATGAAAAAGATAAATAAAACAAATATTCCAAAAAGACGAATGGAAAGAGTTAATTCTTACTTATGTCTGGTAGTAGTCGTGTCACCCTTTACTAAAGCACATTGTCTTAAGTATTTATCTCAGTATATTGGGTTTAGTATGAATTTAGGAAACCGAACTAACTCTTTGATTTTTTGCTCCTTCGATTAATTATTCTTCTAGTCATTATGGAGAAGTATGTTGATGTCTCATATAATAGATCGTTATGTTCTTGTTCAGTCATGAGTCTATGTTTCCTTAGTCACTTATTGTGTCGTGATTTTTGTTCAAGGGAAGTCTTTAACTTTGTGTCGACCACTCCTCCGAATTCTTGAGTTTGCATGTCAACCTTCCTGTATGTCAAGTATGTTTTAGAATCAGTAAGTTTATCCATGTCCTTTCAAATATTTAGCCTTTTGCTACTACCTCATGTTGGATAATAGGCTATGCATTAATTCTCTTTTTCCAGTGGATCATTTCCCATTGACTTCAACACATTTATTATGGGTTAGGGATGTAAAGTCTTTTTAGTACCTTGGGACTTGCAGTCATCAGTGTCAAGTTTCCTCGCTAGTGTTAATGGGAATATATCACTGTCCCCTGATCATTAGGGTATACAAGTGTTCGAATCCAACTCCTTTATTCACACTTGTTAGATTGTACTAGGTAGCTTGCTGCTCATAATCATTATCGATGAGTTGGCTTGTTTTTTTTTTCGATATCCATCAATGACCTGTAATCAAATGACGTCTTATTGTGTTTGACTTTAATACATTTATTCATATGGTTAAGACTCATACCCATGATGGTTTGGTTTCAATGTCTCGAGTCTATTATAGCATTACATTTTTTTCTATCACTAGTACAAAATGGGTGATAAGTGACCGCTGGTCATAAATTATGAGTCACTTATCACCCAACCAAATTGGCCATTTATCACTTGGTCTTAAATTGCTTGAATTGCTTCAAGAATTAATCATCTATTTAGTCATTTATTTGGTCATTAGTTGTTGCTATTTGGTAATATATTTAGTCGTTTATTTAGTCATTAATTGTTGTTAACTGGTAATTTATTTGTCATTGATTATTGTTAATTGGTCATTTATTTAGTCATCGATTATTGTTAACTGGTCATTTATTTAGTCATTGATTAATGTTAACTGGTCATTTATTTAGTCATCGATTGTTGTTAATTGGTTATTTATTTAGTCATTGATTGTTGTTAACTGGTCATTCAAATAGTCATTGATTGTTGTTAACTGGTCATTTAAATAGTCATTGATTTATGTAAATAGGGAACATAGGAATCGAACCACTACCCTTCTGCTTGTAAGGAAGGTGATCTTCCATTGAGCTAGTACCCTTAAATAGAATCAAAGTTCACATTGAATCAAAGTTGACCTTAAAAATATATCACAAACTCTTACAAAAAATAATGCACTATGATTCCAATCTACATAAGGCTATTATGGTTTCCTTGGAAAATTGATTTGAAGCAATATCTTCTTGATTATTTACTTGGATTTTCCAAAAAACTATATGTATCACCGCATTGTGATCCCTTTAGATCATAAATTCAATCCCCATGAATTAAAACTTTGAAACTTGAATCATATGAATAATTTTCCAAAACTAGAGGGAAAACAAGGACAACATGGTCAAATTCAATGTAAAAAAACATGGACCAAGTATGATAGAGATAAAAATGATCTTTCAAATATTTTGCTTGTAACATTCACAAGTATCAATTTTATTGATGCTTAACAATGACATGTTCCAAAGTGTTGGAACTTGACAGTAGAGGCGAAAAAATTAAATTTTTTTGTGAGACCATTCTATCAATGTTGTCACGTCTAGTTTGATGTGCTTTTCATGTACATATATTATTTCACCATTTCGTTGTCATATGACCCTTTCGACAAGTCTTCCAAGTTACATTTCCATCGTTACCACGTCATGGTCGAGTTAAGTTATGGGTATTTGTCATCTTTTCATATGGGAATCGACATGTTAGATAATCAATGTCATTGCATTCAACATGTCATACCAATGACGCTCATATTTTGTTTTACAAATTCCGTCACTAATTGACCCTTTTGGCAATCTGTCAAGGTTTCAACAAGTACATGAATTTTTGCGTCATGTCCTTAAATAACTTGTCAGTTACATCCATTTGTAATTGTTCTCCTCACGACGAAGCTTAGAAAGTTAAAATCTCACCCCTTTGGATTCCCCTAGTTTGAAATTGCAAATGTCCTCATTTTTTATAAAAAAAAGAAAGAAAGAGAAAAAGTAAATCCCCTTCTTCTTGCATAAGTGCTATACTCTTTCATAATATCCAATGATTTCCCATTCTCATTGAATAAAAATTTGAAAATTTCCCTTTCCTTCTTTTCTAATAAATTTTCAAATAAATCAATAAAAACCTATTTTTACATTAATTAACACCTCCATTTCCCCTTTTCTCCTCATTCCCTTTGATTCTCCTTTTCCCAATTTAACACCCTTTTCCACAATCCCATGAATACAAAAAATCCACCTTACCCTTTTGATATCCCTTTCCCTTTTACATTTTATCCCCTAAAATTATTATTAAAACTATTAATAACCAATTACTTCATATATACACAAATTTCCATATTTTATCTTCCACCTACACGATCATAAACACACGTTAATGTTTTGAGTGAAAAAGCAAACTCAAAAACTAGCATTATCAAATCCAAATCTAAAATGTTGTCCCAGGCTTACTTCAGCTAGCCATCACCCAGATTTTGCAATATGTTTAGTAGGATAAATACATTGACGAAAAATATTTTTGTACAAATAAAGACTAAACATGATATCACACTTCATTCTTGGCATGGATAACTTAAATATGGTATAATTAAGACAAGAGAAAATTAAATACTCCATAACCATAGGCATAAAATATAAAACATGGAAACAATGAACATGGGCAAATAATGTTAAAATAAGCCCCCACATTGCAAAATGATACTAAAAAATCACACACCTTATCTTTTACTTATCTTAAAATTGAAAAAGATGATGCCATCCCAAAGGTGAACTGAACCAATAAGTTGTTTCCCAAACGTCTACTGAGAAAAAAGAATACATCTCCAACGGTGCATATGCACTTAAAAGAAAAACAAACATGAAAAAAAAGTAAATAAGAGAATATACAAAATACATTCTAGCTAATACATACGAATCAGTTTAAAAGATCAACTGAAAGATAGAAACATCCAAGGGGCAGTTTTGGATATGTACTTCAACTGATGCTAAGGAAATGATGGACAACTTCAACCAAACGAAGCAATATAATAATCCTATAATAGCTAGATCATAAAAACGGTATAAAAATCATAGAATATAGGAAATAGACAATTTATACCAGCAATTGCATTAAGTTGATGTTGTTTGTGCTCTAAATTTTTTTGTTGTAGGTCACTGTTCTGGTCTTGTAACTCATGAATCCTTGGTGTAACCTTTTAAATCTTCTCTGTAGATTACTATAAACTTGAACCTTCAGAATAACTTGCATGTGTAGATGCAAAGAGTTCATAAACTGCGCAAACCAATAATTGATGGCTCATGATATCCTCTCTCTCAGCTTACTTTGTAATATACTGCAATATTGACTTAGACTTTAATTCTTATATTGAATTTCTGCTAAAATAGTGGAACAATATAATTGCAACTAATGCTGAGGTATCTGTGACATGGATAATTCAGTAGGGAGAGATACTAGGTTATTATTAATACGATCTTCCTAGGAAGACAAACTAGAAGAATAGGTATAAGGGATAAACTCAGAAGGGAGAGGTAGTCTGCATTTTTGAATATGAATATGATCTTTCAAATGTCTAATATCTTTGTGTATGCTCTTGCATCAATGGCAACATATAAATTGTGGACGCAAAAGCAAGATTCTAATAAGTAACAAAATACACAAAACAAAGGCACTAGTTTTAAATTTTTCATCACTCTTTATTTCAAAGTTTTCATCACTCTTGAACACGATTACTTTTCCTAGCATTAAATGAGCCTAAATATTTTTTAAGTATATATTCTCATGTTACAATATTAAATTTAGAGTTGGAATTGTTATAATTTAGTAGGTATTCATGACTTAGATTACACATTATGGGGAAATTATTTAGCTTATGACTTTGATTTAGACATTTCTCTTACATCGGTAGATTCAGCTTGTGATTGTTTAACTAGGAGATGACATGATATGAGTGAAATCTTATGAGTGCTTGCATTTTGCTTCAATTTGTATTCAATAAAGAAAAACCAATCAACCTCTAGAACATACTTAGACAAGGTCATTTTAGGTCAATCAATCGAAGAAAAACAAAATTATTTAGATTCCAGTCATTATGGGTGTTAATGTTGAGCAATAATGAATGATTCTTGAACTTTAAAACTTTTCATAATAAAATCCAGTGCATGTAGATCTCATAAACAATTCAAACACACAAATCATTCAATCCATAAGACACAAGATGTACACTGGGAAAACCCTCCAAGTCCAGAGGATGAAAAACCCATCAATCCTTTGAGTATGGTAGATCATTGCAGTGAATGATTTTACAACATTTGTAGATTGCCTGATAAGAGATATCAAAGCAACACTAGAGAATAGAGATCCTTTGGAATACTATCTCAGCCTAGCCAAGTGCATAGCACTTTAAACAAGTTTATTCAGTCATACAATGAGAGGTAGTGAATGGTTGCATGCTTTTATCCATGATGAACACTGTGTGCATTGTTCCTACTTTAACCTTATGCACCTTCCTTGACTTGGTGCCAAGTTGTCACCTCGAAATTCTCACCCATGCAGAAGATATGGGTCCTCCATTAATTCACCGAGTGTTAACTTCCTTTAAGTGAATGTGAACTGATTGATTTGAACTGAACTAAATTAAACTAAACTAGAAACTAAATTGATTGAATTGAACTCAATCATCAACTAACTGCTTGACCATTAGTTAGGAGTTTAACTGAATTTATTTAGTGCTTCACAATCAGTGCCATCCACAAACAAGCACTTTGCATAAATCAAGGAGTAGATTCCTTAATTAACTTAAACTTGTTTTCCACAGCTTTGACTTAACTGATGTCTTTGCAATTCGAGTTCACTGGAGGTCTGACATGGGTAATTTGAATCTTTACTCTATATCTGTGCTCATCTCATTTACCATTAATTAATTTGTGCTTGGTCCATATGTGTTTAATTAATTAATCATCTTTATCATAACATACTTAGAAGGATTGTTCCATACTAATGATCATATGTATTACCTCGGGTCATATAGAAATATGCTAAAGTAATTCACTCTAGGGATAGCTAAGCCCTAGAGGAGACTTATAGCACCTAGTGACCATAACTAGCAATACATCACATAACATATCCACATGACTGGATACAACACAAATCCTATCTTGATACAACACAAGCTATATGGTCTTGATACAACACAAGAATCCAACCTTGATACAACACAAGATCAAAGTACAAACATATTTCATGAATAGGACTTGATACAACACAAGATCAAAGTACAAACATATTTCATGAATAGGACTTGATACAACACAAGATCAAAGTACAAACATATTTCATGAATAGGACTTGATACAACACAATGTCCTAGCTTGATACAACACAAGATTCCTCGACTTAATACAACATAAGTTTCTAACTTGATACAACACAAGTCTCTTAACTTGATGCAACACAAGTTATTGAACTTGATACATCACAAGTTCCAGACTTGATACAACACAAGTCTCCTGGAGAATGACTCCAGATGTTGTACATTTAACACTCCCTCTCAGCGAGGGAGATGTTCTCTTCCATACCAAGATTATCTCAGAAGTGTCTGAACTTCTTCACAAATAGAGGCTTTGTCATCACATCTACAATCTTTTCATCAATAGCTATGGACTGAATTTTTACAATACCTTTCTAAACCATGTTGTGAATGAAGTGATACTTCATTTCTATGTGTTTCGACTTGTCATGAAACACAATATTTTCAGAAATATTTATACAACTATGGTTATCACACTTGATCATTGTAGCCTCTATCTTTTCATCGAAAAATCCTCCAAGTATCTTTCTTAGCCACACTGCTTCTTTGCAAGAAGTACTGGAAACAATGTACTCAGCCTTTGTGGTGCTCTTAGAAACTAAACCCTACTTTCTGCTAGACCATGAAATCATAGCAGCACCCAAGATGAAACAATATCCAGAATTTCTCTTCCTATTAATAATGTTGGCACCCTAATTAGAATCAATATATCCAAGCAATAAGACTCCTCCATTGGAGGCATACCTGAGTCCATAAGAAACTGTACCATGGGGTATCTCAAAATATGCTTACCTACAATCCAATGTATGTGTCTAATATCAATCATGAATTGACTCAAAATGCTAACTGCATAGCAAATGTCTTGACTCCAATGCATCAGGTACATCAATGAGCCAATCAACTATTTGTATAATGTGGGGTCCACTAGATCCAATCCCGTCTCAACCTAATGGTGTTTCCTCAAATTGGAATCCATTGGAGTATTCATGGATTTACAATCCACCATGTCAAATCTACGAAAATGTACACAGTGTACTTCCCTTGAGATAGAAATATCTCATCATTCCTCTACCAAATTTCAACGCCTAGGAAGTAGTGCATAAGACCTAAGTATTTGATCTCAAACTCTGAGGTAAGCTCCATCTGACACTCAACAATCAGTATTTCCTCTCCAGTGAGGAAAAGATCATCCACATATAGGACTAATATCAAATGTTGGTTCTCCACTACTTTGAAGTACAAATTTGAATCTGCATCACTCATCAAGAAACCCAGTTTATGAAGTTAACTGACTATTCTGGCATACCAAGCTTGAGGAGCTTGTTTTAACCCATACAAGGATTTCTTCAACTTTCACACATGGGAATCCTTCCTATGTATCACAAAACCCTCATTCTGCTCAATGTAAACCTCTTCCTCAACCTCACCATTGAGGAAGGAAGTCTTCATAATTTGGTGAAGTTTCCAGCCCAATACTAGTGCAAGTGAAATAATAGATCTAATGGTGGTATACCTGGCCACTAGAGAAAAAATATCCTCATAATCAATGCCCTCTTTCTGAGAAAAGACACAATCAACAAACATGGCTTTGTACTTGTACACACTGCCATATGCGACATGCTTTATCTTGTAAATCCATATGGAAGTTACAACTGACTTCCTTCCAGGTCTAGGAACAATATCCGAAACATCATTATTCATATTAGAATGATATTCTTCTGCCATAGCATATTTCCACACTTGCTACTCTACATACTCTTCATATGATAAAGGCTCTGAGTCACTGATGTTGCTCATCAATGCAACATATTTTTAATACCTATAAGGATGATTTCTCTCTCTGGAAGTGTCTACTGGTGCTCCATGCTTCTCAACATCTCTCAATACATCTCAAAACCATGCGGGCATCCTCTTTGTAGGAGGTTCATCAACTAGTTCAACTGGTTCATCAATGACAGTTAGCTCTGCATGCTCTATTGGATTCTCCCTCTAAACATTAGAAGGGGAAGAATCATCATCATGATCCTATGATATAGGAGCCTCTTTATCCTTTGTCTCTAGATCACATTCAAACTCTTTTGACCACTTGAATGATGCCTCCTCATGGAAATTCACATCTCAACTAACCTCAACATGTCTCTCACCAGGTACATATATTCTAAAAGCCTTGGAGGTCTCATTGTAGCCAACAAAAGTTCCCTTCTTTCGAGAAGGTTCCATCTTGGTTCTTTTTTCTTTTGGAATGTGAATATAAATAGGACATACAAATATATGAAGATGTAATATGCCTAGTTCTCACCAATGGACACCTCTTCAGGTGTTTTCTCATCAAGGGATGCATGCAGAATTATGTTATGTATGTACACTGTTGAACTAGTGGCTTCTTCCCAAAAATAAGCAGATAGATCCTGATTATGTAACATGGATTTTGCAGTCTCACAAATAATTCTGTTATTTCTCTTTGCAACCCCATTCCGTTGTGGGTTGTAAGGAACTGTTAACTACCTAAATATCCTTGCATCAATACAAATCTCATTAAAGGAATTTGATTCAAATTCTCCACCATTATCAGACCTTAGGGCATGGATATGTCTACTTGTATGATTCTCAACTAAGGCTTTATATTTTTGGAATTTACTGAAGGTTTCACTTTTGGCTTTCATGAATTAAATCCAGGCCTTATGGGAGAAATCATCAATGAATCAAACATAGTAAAGATGTTCGCTAAGGGAAGGGGATGACATGGGTCCACATACATCTGAGTGTACTAAATCTAATATGCCTTTGGATCTAGTATGGCTGCTGGGAAACTTATTATTAACATTCTTTCCTAAATCATAGCCCCGACAAACAATATTATGCACAAAATCAAAACTAGGCATACCTTTCATCGTTCGCTGTAAACCAGGTTGTGCTGTGAAGTGGAGGTTCCCAAGCATCCTATGCCACAACTCACATGGACTGATTGTATGATGTACCATGTTTGAAATACACTTTCCTGGGACCTTGTAAATTCCTCCCTCTCAAGCTCCAATGATATTAGCAGTATCAATGTTATAGTTTTTCGACCACAGGTATGCTTGATTCTCCATGAAGATGACTTGGAAGCCCTTATCTTCAAGAACTGAAACAAAGAGTAAGTTCTTATTTAAACTAGGGACATAAAGGATGTCACTCACATGCAGTGTGTCTCCTGAGCTCAACTGGAAGGATGTGGATCAAACTCCTTGGTTCGAATATGTGGAATTGTCTCCCAATTCTACCATGCATGAAAATTGTTTCTCTTTTAGGTTGGAGATTGTGCCCTTGTATCCTGACATGTTCTTTGAAGCACCACTATTGTTGGAGGAGCAAGTCGGTATGTTGACTTGAATGATAGCTGACTTAGTCGATCAGTCGACTAAATCAGTCCGTTGACTAATTAGAGATTAGGTCAGCCACCTAAGGTTGTGTCGGTTGAGTGAACCAACAGATAGTTATTTTGCAACTGTTTGTAAATCGTATATATTAGGCTGTTGAGCCAGATGAGAACTCGGTTCAGTTCTAGGCATTGTATGAACCCTCTCATGCTAATATAATCTGTTATTTTATCTACTTGTTCTTATCTCTTGTCTCTGTTATGTATGTATGTTTTGGTATGTATTATTGGTAACCCTATGTGATCTATGAGATTACAACATTGGTTCCGTTGCCAGTAGTACATGTCTGAGATGTATGCAAGAAGATGATATCAGAACATGAGATTAAGGACTGGTGGGAGTGTAAAGTAGCAAATTATTTGCAGAATTACGCACGAAGAAATAGATTGACGACCGCACAAGCAAAAAAAAGATTCTTTATAGAGACACATGAGAAGTTTGTAGAATCAGTGCCCCAACTTCTGAAGAAACTCTTGGATGAAAAAGCCGGAAGGGACTAAAGATCAACAGTTACTAGAAAAATTGATTCGTGGGGGAAGAAAAAACTTATCGGAGTGGTTTGAAAAAAATCATCGATGAATTCTGCGAGGAGCAAGCAATAGAAGACAAAACTTCGGTGGAAACCGTCAAGAAGAAATTCTACACAGACCTCACCAAGCAATTTTTGTGTTCCTTACTGACCTTGCTATTTAAGTTCCTAATCGAGAAAGGAGTGGGTCATATTGTCGAACCCCGTCCATCACTTCGCGGACTGCCATTAAACCCTAACTGGGCGGAAAAGCAGAAGAGGTGGGAAAAATTCATTGTCGAAAGGGAGTGGGAATACTTCCTAAGCAAGTAGACCGAACTATCTGGGCTTTCTAAAGCATCGGGTAGGCTATGGGGGGGTAGCTGGTCATATGTTGGAATAAAGTGGAGTCGATTCTAGTTGACTAAAGGAGATACCAATCACCAGTAATGAGAAGTCAACCTAAAAAGGAAATCGGGAAGACAGTGTCACACAAAGGTATGACGGACTTCCAGAAAATAGAGAGGGAGAGGAGGCTACAAAGTAGGGAAGAAAGAAGAGAAATATATTTAGTGTTGTAGAGAGGAATGAGTACTAGGGTGACCGACCAGGAAAGAGATCTGCCAGATTCGGGTCATGACCAACAAGAAGAAGGCGTGGAAAAAGAGGCGTCCCCTATGCAAGAAGAATTATCGATAGAGTAGCGAGAAGCTCTCCAATTAGAAGTTCCCCAGGAAGTAAAACCTCCAACAGATCCACGTACCCGGATACAAGCTATTATCGAAGAGGACCTTAGACTAGGAGCTGGTGACTTTGGTATATGGAATCAACTAGACGATGAAACATACACTGGCAGACATCTAATTATCCATCGACCAGAAGAAGGAAATTGGGTTACACTTCAAGCGGTACCCTCCAACTGAAGTATCCACTTAATTTTACTGACACATGAAGGAGCACCCTCCCTACCAAATACAACTTTGGAAGACATGAAACATTTAGAACTGTAGACAAATAATTGCAGTTGGACATCGACAGAAGAAGTTGACACTAACTGACTGCTGGTCGAAGAGGAAATGACAAAAACAACCGACGAGAATGAGAGTTTCGTCGACGATAGTTCCATAGATAGGACTAAGAAAATAACCCCACTTCCCACACCACCACCTCCACCACCACCACCTCCTGAAGAAAGCATTCCAGTGACTCCGACATGGGTCACAGGTCAGCACACATTCCCCTATATGAGGGTGATGAGGACCCCAGACGACACTGGTTCGTTTATGAGTCAATTTGGGAGGCCAACCAAGTTAAGGAAGAAGACAGGCAGATGGCACAGTTCGCTGGTGCCTTGAGGAAAATGGAATTAACTTGGTGCATGAAATTTTTTGAAAGAACACCCCGAGCAACCAAAGCCGAGATCAAAGCACAATTTCTATCATTTTTCAAAACTCCAGATGCAAAACATCTGGTAGCAAAGAAACTAAAAACGACATCGCATAAGCCAGGAGAAACTGTCTGTGATTACAATAAACGATGGAAAGACCTTCTTAGCCAACTGGACTATGTTATTAATGAACAATTATTAATCCAGTGGTTTCTTGCAGGCTTATCACAGAAAATTTGCTGACACATAAGTCTGGAGACATTCAAGACTTACGAAGATGCGCTTACAAAATCTCTCCAAGTAGAAATGGATGAGGACATACCAGCATACTCCACCGATCACAGATAAGAAGAACAGCTTGAGAGCGTACATAAGTCATTAAAAGAATTAAACCTCAAAAGTCAGGATATCTAGTGCATGAAATGCTCGACGGCTGGACATTCAAAAGACAACTGTTGACAGGACATCAGCCGACAGGATGTTCGATTCATGCAGACTAAATGTTTTTGCGACATTGGCTAAGAGCATGGAGACCACTCGACAAAAGATTACCCATTCAACATGAAGAACGACAAGGCATCTTGGTGTGCAATCTGCGAAACTAAAAATCATAACACGGCCTACTGCCATCTGAATCTCAAGAACCGACAAAATTATCATGCAATCTATCAGACCAACGTAGTTGCACAGAGTAATGAGCAAAACCACGCGCCAAAGGAACAAAACAATCAAAGATACAAGCACCGGTATGAAAACCGATGTGGAGGCTATGGAGGTCGAGGTCGATTCTCTGGGAATCGAGACAATCTACCACGTCGACCCATCCAATGTTTTACATGTTATAAGGAGGGACATCGGTATGTAGACTGTCCATACAAAGACAGAACTGACCTCAAATTTTGTATTGGTTGTGGAGTAGGGGATCACTCATTAGAGGATTTCCCTACCATGTTGGAAAAAATAAATAAAAAGAAAAATCTTAATGTCTTGTTGTGTGTGTAAAAAAATGATGTAATAAATACAAAGAATTTGCATATCGTAACTCGACAAGGGACAAAAACAGGAAATGATAACCCACGAATCAGCAAAATAAAAGAAAAGAATGTCTACCCTAATCCAGTTAAAGAAAAACATATATATAAAGATGCAACAAATGCATTTAAAGAATTTGCATGATAGGAAGAGGCTAAAAACAATCCGCATAACACAATAAAAGAATTAATACAGCTAGTACAGAAAGATAACTCAACATCTCAATTCATCGACTTACTATATGAAATAAAACACAACAACACTGAAAAACAAACAAAGAATATCTGTAGTCTAAATCAAAAAGATAAAAGTGATGCCGACCCACTTGTCGACCTGGAAATTGAAGGATACCATGTCCAACAAGTTGTGCTCGACTTCGGATCACAAGTAAACATCATGACTCGTGACACTTGGGAACAACTGGGCAGACCTCGACTATATGAGTCAGGTATATACCTGAAACTATCCAACCAAGGTCTAATTGAACCTATTGGACTCTAGAAAAATGTTGACACAACAATTAAGGGAATATCAACCAAAGTCGACTTTGAAATTATTGACCCTAAGGAAGGATCCAGCTCCTTCTTAGCGTTAGTAGGTCGACCTTGGGGAAGAAAGATGAAAGCATCGATATCCCTAGATAAAGAGAGAATAAAATTAAAAGGAAACAGACAAAATTTCATTGTACCTATTCATCCATCCCAAGGAGAACCTTGGATAGAACCTATTGATGAAGAAGTTGATATACGACAACTTTATCAGATACAAAATAATGCAGATTATACAGAACCTAATATCTATGGAGAACTTCACTTAGGAAACCAAGACTTAGTAGGATATAATTTAGATGCAAAATTATATGATTGGGAAGTTGAGAATTACAAAACACAAGCAAGAGGGTGCTGGACTATCCAAAAAGTACAGAAAAATCCCACCCAATAGTGCTTCATAGTGTCCATTGTACCAAAAATATTTGAGAAAAAAATTAGGGAATACCCCACTTTAAAACCTACAAATGTAAATAATACACAAATCCAAAGATATAAAGAAAGAGGATCACCAGTCATGCACATAGAACAAGTGTCCAAAAATATTGGTGAACATGGTCGACTACAAATTTTAGTAGAGGCTTTTATAGGACAAGCTGCTGGATGGTGGGATACCCATCAGACAAGACTGTAGACCTGGACAACAGCTTCAACTTACTTTATATAAAGGTTTGGAGGAAATAAGTTAACCAACCAAGCTTAGATACCTATTTTCATTCAAGGACATAATCCACAAGACCATATTAAGACATGTGAAAAAGAATGGAGAAGACTTGGGTACAAAGATGAACGTGCATGGCCACATCTGTTCCCATCAATCCTCGCTGACTTACCAAACAAATGGTATAAGATGGAGGAAGCCCAAGGTGAAACATTCCTATGGCATGAACTCAGAGAAAAATTTATCAACAATTTCAACTTTATACCACAAAATAAGAATTTGGTCAAAACAACAAAGTAGATTCAGGAATTTATACAGCCGACAGAAAACAAACCCTTAAAAGATAATCGACAGACAATGGACTATAACAATATACAAACTGAGACAATACCACAGTCGACAAGACTACAGTTGGAAAATGAAAATATAGAGGGGAAAATTTTTAGAAGGAAATCAAACCATGTCGAAACGACCAAACCTATTCGCACAGTACTCAAAGTTGGAACAACCAACAAGGAGGATACTAACCGAATGACTGCAGACGACTTCCCTACCACATTCTCACAGTTTAAAGAAGGAATTCGACCAATCAATGAAGCCAAAGCACCAAAATGGCTAGATGCTAAGGTCAAAACTAGAGAATTCGACATATCAAATGATGACCAACCAAAAATGGCAAAGATTGGAGACTACTGGAGTGAATAGCAAAAAACAGAAATAGTGAACCTCTTAAAAGAGTTCCAAGATGTATTTGCCCGAGATTATATAGATCTCAAAGGTTTAGTCCACGAAATGGGTGAAATGAAAATTGACACTAAACCTGATGTTCGACCTGTGAAGAAAAGGCCATATAAGCTAGCTCATAAATACAAAGAGATAGTAAAAAAGGAGATTGATAACATGATTTAGCAGGCATCATCTACCCTATTGACCAATCAGAATGGGAAAGTCCAATGGTTGTTCAACCTAAGAAACATGATCCGACCAAATTAAGAATTTGCGTCGACTTCAGCGAGCTAAATAAAGTGACACTAACAGACCCATTTCCAACTCCTTATGCAGATGAAATCTTAAATGAAGTTGTAGGACATGAATTCCAGTCATTTATAGATGGATTCTCAAGTTATAACCAAGTTCCAATAGCGAAAGAATATTATAAATAGACAACATTTGTATGTGAATTTGGCCCATTTTCTTACAAGGTTATCCCTTTTGGATTAAAGAATGCACCTGCAGTATTCTCTAGAATTGTGGTCAAAACATTCCAAGAATATATTTATAAAACCATGGCAGTATACTTTGATGATTTGACAATATACTCCATGTTAAAAGATCATTGCAAGTGGCTAAGGCTTATGTTGGAAAGATGTCGACAAATCCAGTTAGCTTTAAACATCAGGAAGTGCATATTTGTGACCCCCATAGGGATATTGTTAGGACACATTGTCTATAAGGAAGGCATTAAGGTCGACTTGGCAAAAATCAAAATTATCCTCGACCTCAAACCACCAGTAAACTCAAAACAAGTTAGGGTGTTACTTGGCCACACAGGATATTACAGAAAATTCATAAGATATTATTCAGATATGACCTATGAACTAGAAGAACTATTAAGGGAAGATAAAGATTTCAACTGGACAGAGGAATGTCACAAATCATTTGAAAAACTAAAAAGAAAACTAGTCAAAGCACCAATCTTAAGGTTTCCAAACTGGTCGACTAAATTCCATGTCCACATTGATGCATCAGGTCTAGCAATAGGAGCAATCCTAACTCAGCCAAGAGATGATGGAATGGATTATCCTATAGTTTACAGTAGTAGAAAACTAAACAAAGCTGAACGAAACTATTCGATGATAGAAAGAGAAGCATTAGGAATGGTCTTTGCACTACAAAAATATCAACATTATCTGCTAGCTAATCCATTTATCTTTTACATTGATCATTAGGCATTAAAATAACTTGTGAATAAGCCTCTACACCATGGAAGAATTTGACGATGGCTGCTTCTATTCCAAGAATTTGAGTTCGAAGTCATTGTCAGACCAGGTAAGTTAAATTTCAGTCCTGACCATTTATCTCGAGTCGACACAGGAGAGGAACCGATAGGAGACGAAGACGACTTACCAGATGCACATCTATTTCGAATAGAAGCAGTCCCGGCAGAGTTAGAGGAAATAGCTCATTTTTTAGAAAATGGACAAGGACCAAAAGGCATGAGTACCGAAAAGAAACAAATCTTAGCCATGAAAGTCGCACCTTATAGCCTCATAAATGGATTCTTGTACAAAATGGCTTTAGATGACATCCTTAGAAGGTGTGTACTAGAACATGAAAGGAACAACATTATGCATGAAGCACATTATGGACCTGTAGGAGGACATTTCCAAGCAGACACAACTGCAAAGAAAATCCAACAATCAGGGTTATGGTGGCTGACACTTCACAAATATTGCAAAAAATTTGTAAGCCAATGTGACAAATGCCAACGACTAGGTCGACCCCTGCCTAGCACAGAAATTCCCTTGATCTCAGTAAACCCAAGTTTGACATTTGAAATTTGGGCCATCGACTTCATAGGACCATTTCCTATACCAGCAAAAAGAACAGGTGCAAGGTACATAATAACTGCAGTTGAATATGTAACCAAATGGGCAGAGGTAGAACCAGTCGACACATGTTCCAGTGAGATAGATGCTAAGTTTATCTATGAGAATATCATTACCATATTTAGATGTCCATTAACCCTAATTAGTGACCAGGGAACACAATTTATCAATAGAACTATCAAAACTCTAACAAACTAGTTCTAAATCGACCATCATCGGAGTACAGCATGCCATCCTCAGTCGAATGGAGTAATTGAAGCATTTAACAAAACACTAAGAAAAGGATTAACAAAAATATGTAATGCAGACAAAGACGAATGGGATGAAAAGATACCTGCAGTAATATGGGCATACAGAACAACATACAAATGTTCAACCGACCAAACCCCCTTTCGACTAGTGTATGGACAAGAAGCAATAGTTCCATTACATTTCAGACAACAGACACCTATTATCACAAAGATTTTACATGTCGATGTCGAACAAGGAAGAAAGGACCGACTATTGCAACTAAGTAAACTCGAAGAACAACGACTAATGGCGATACAACATCAAGAAATCCAGAAACATCAACAAAAAGCATGGCATGACAGAAACATCAAAAACAAAAACTTGTCGGTAGGAGACCTTGCTTTACTATACAATAGTCGAGTAAAAGGAAAACCTAAAAAACTCCATATAGAATGGATGGGACCCTATGTTGTTGAAGGAATACATGCCAACGGATCAGTCCGACTAAAGACGCTACAAGGCATAGTATTTCGGAAACTCGTTAATGGAGCCCGACTGAAACGCTACAAAAACTAAAAAAAAACACATATAACGACCATAACGGTTAAAAAAAAACTATAAAAACCTAAAAATCCAAAAATCAAATAGTACTATTATATGCACAAAACTATGACAGGAAATCACCACTTCGACAACCAACATCATGCCCATCGACATAACACCATCGACCATTTTCATAACAGACATCGACCGACTACCTTGATAGTCCCATCGTGCATTCATGACTTCGAGCACCAAAAGAAAATCACCATTAACACACACTCAAGTGTTCTAGCTAGAACATCACGTTCACCATTAATACACCCATCGACAAGAACATCCAATGCATCCCCTATAAATACTGAACCACCAAAGGATCATTCACCGCAATTCAAACAAAGAGAGCATCATAGAAACCAGACGAATGAAAACCAAGAGCACCGTAGTAAAACCGACCCCCAGACTGACAAGATGGCACCAAAACATACCAGAACCTCAGCCAATACCAAGGAATTACAGACTGCAAAGACACCATTAGTGAGAAGATTAAAGAACATTAAGAATGCTAAGGTGCAGGAAGGCTCATGGGAAAAACTATGGGCTAAGATAAAAGAATGGGCGTACGTTGACAAGAAACCTACCCAAGCTACAGAGAAAATACAACACAGTTCCATTGTAATTTATGTCAACGTGCCGCTCATGGCTAGCTTCGGTGGCACAAAAGAAACAACAGTCAATTTTGTCATAAGCCGGTACCACAACGACCGATTTTACTCAGACCAATCGGTTGACATCTCCGGGGAATTCATTTCCAAATTAACAGGGCTATCAAACAAAGGAGACCCAGTACCAGTCAGTATAAAAGAAGGACTGGTCAAAGAAATAACAGGGTTATCATCGGGCAAAAACTCGAAAGGGTTAATGATCAGTCAAATAACACATCGAATGCCATAGATTGTGGCCAAAATCATAGCTATTACACTCACAATGGCAAGTCGAGGAAGCGACCTCAAACTAGATATGTTGGAAGCAGTAGGCACCATTGCAACCAACAAAAAGATATACAGATGGGTTGAGTATGTCACAGACATGATAAAAAACATCTATGAGAAATGCCAAGAAATGGGAGGAATTATCAGATTCCCGTCCCTTATCTTATGGATAGTAATATTCACTATTTTCCCTGAAGGAGAAATTTTTTTTCAAGAACCAACAAAATTCCATATGTGGAGATTCAAACTGTTCTCCCAGAATGGGACTTTCCAATGGAAAGGTGTTGTTGGAAAACTGGCTCCAGTAGCTCAAAGTCTGCATAACCAGATGGAGGGTGCCTCAGAACATACGATGAAGTCTGCCCAAAAAGGCCCACATCCAGCTAGAGCTCGACCATACCATGGTGTGGTACATGCAGGGCGCCAAATCAAATGCAAAGATGCTCGACTATTATCCGTCAGTCGAAGCGATATTTCGGGAACTATCTCGACAGGCGGGAAAAAAGATACCAATACCAGCAAAAGCAAAGGAAACAGACTTCTTGATAGAGGAATCATTGACAGACCAAGAAAAGGAGGAGGATTAAGAAATTAACCTATACATCGGTACCTTTGTGTCGGAGGAGGCACCGGTTGAAGGAAATGGTCGACTACAGATCATAATCAAGCCTCCAATGGCACAAAGGGAAGAAACACATGCAGAACAGTAGGTAACCAATCCGGCTGAAGAAAATCTCATCCCAACTCAGAGACCAAGGGAAGGGATAGAAACCGAAAATCCAGAGTATGCTATCACCAAATATATTATCACCAAATTGTCGAAGGAGATAGTAGCTACAAGAAAAAGGAAAAGAACACAAAAACAACCATAAGGGAAAGGTAAGCGCAAGCTTATCCTTCCAGAGTCCTCAGATGATGATGAGGAACTAGCAACTACGACTCTCGACATAATAGAAGATGTCGCAGCAAAAAAAGTGCCAGTCGAAACCCAATTTCAGAAATTTGTCGAGGCAGGGGCACAACAAGGTCGACCAAAGAAGGTGAAGATCACACACACTTCAATGCCTGAAAATGTTGTAGATCTTTTGTCTACACCCCCATCTCTGTCTCCGACAAAAATAACAGAAGAGCCAGTACCAGAATAGCTTTAAATAAGCCCACTCGACTTATGCAAAAGTGCTATGTCGGAGGCTGTGAAGGAAAAGTTCGACCAGGACAGAGACCTCCAGGCTTACATCGAAAAATTGTCTGAGATATTCACCAAGGTGCAGAATCTGTCTACCAAAGCACCTCTTTTCGAAGTCGGAGGATCCCGACTACCAGTTTCCCAACCTGGCTAAGTACTCCAAAGGCCAAAGACGGTGGCAATAATCAACTCAACATTCGAAAGGAACCCCGACAAAGAAACTAAATTTATTGCATGTCGGGTCACATCTATCACTCCGATCGACCCCGAATCCCAACCACTAGTTGCTGAACCGACCGGAGGTGAGGAAGAAGAAAATATGGAGGACATAAATCGAGAAATTGACCAACTGTTCTCCAACTTGGACTCACCTCCTTAGATCGACAATCCACCACTTGACCACACTTCCACCAACCCAATCACACCCGACTATTCACCAACACCATCATCACCACCCCCGAACTCAAAACCCTTAATTCAACTAGCTGCACCAGAACCACCGCCACCATTAGTAACAATTGCATCCACTTTTGAACCCTCTGCACCCAACCAACCAGAAGCACAACCAGATGCAGCATACATCCAACCGACTCAAACAAAAATACCATCAACCAATGCTGCACATCAAACAGACAATCCAGACTCAACTTTTGCAGGTACACAGGTGCCGAAACAAACAGAACCAGAGAAGCACAAAAAGAAGAAGGAGAAAAAGAACAAGGACCATCATGGACAGCCAACAATGGTCCACATCAATCTACTTGGGTCAACCACTATGGTTGATGCAACCAAATTAAGAGATCCAGAGCTAGGACAACTACTGGAAGCACTAGCAGTCGAAGCAAAAACAAGGAACCATCACAGACGTAAGGAGCTAGACAACAAGGAAAAAGAACAAGTTACGTTCCTTAACAAATGTAGGAACCTGGTCCAGTCTGTGATACCAAGACCGATAGAGGGCGACACCGAAAAACCGCTAGAAAGAGCTTATCAGCTGTTTGAAAGCATGGTGTTGGTGCTCCAAGCACAAATTCAGGACACAAAAGAGGAACAGAAAGAAGAAATCATTCGGCTACTGATGGAGCAACACACAGCCTTTTCAAAAGCCTACAAAGTGTTGCAAGATCACATGGAGGAGTCTGTTATCATGGAAGAAGTACTGTGAGACTGGCCTGCTTACTACGGGAAATTCTATCAGCAAACTAGGCAAACCTGACAAGAGATCCAAGCACTCGAGAAGAGGAAGAGTATTGACAAAGCACTCAGAAGCACAATTGAAGATCAAATAGTGCTTGAAACAGCTAAATTGCAGAATCTCAAACCTGCCCCGTTAGAGGAAGTCTCTTATCAGCTTGGATATATGATCAACAATTGAATTTGGAGCAAGAAGGAGAGAGGATTGATAAATTGGAAGAGCTGAGAGAGTTGACTTGATTAAAATAATCTTCCTCGCCGTAGTTAGACAATGACCACCCCATGAGGCAATCTTAGCTTTTAACTTGCTAATAATTTCTAGCCAAAGAGAAGGATTGTTTTGGCCCAAAGTTAGAGGAAGACCCAAGTACTTGACCTTATCCGAAGTGACAAATTCGTCAAAGCCTAAATATTGAGAAATATTTGCAATAGTTGAGGGATCTGCATTCCAACCATACACATCACTCTTTCAATTGTTGATGAGATTCCCTAAGATGATACAAAAATTCTACATAATTTCTTTAAATATTCTTGCCAACTTCAACGAAGCCCCTCCCAAAAGCAACGTATCATCTGCAAAAAGGGCATGGTTGATGGAATCTACTCCACTAGTTGACTTGATGCCCGGAATAATCCCCAAATTTTTACCTACACTTAAATTTATACTCAAAGAATATGCCATTAGAATATAAAGAAACAGCGATAGCGAACATCCCTGACGGAGACCCTTGGAAGCTTGAAAAAAGTTTGTTGGTATGCCATTTACTAGTGGTGCTATCCAAGGTTTATCAGTACAAGATTTGATCAGATTTATAAATGCAAAACTAAAACCAAAATAGTTAAGAACTTTGTAAAGGAAGGAAAGCTTTACCCTGTCAAAAGAATTTGCCATGTCAAGTTTTATTAACATGCCCTTCTCATTTCTGTGAAAGCTGGAGTGCATGGCTTCCTGAACTTGAATCACATTGTCTAGAATATGACGCCTTTTTACAAATACACCTTGAAGAGGAGAGATCAGTTTTTTAACCAGAGGTTTGAGCCTGTTAGCTAAGAGTTTAGATATGATTTTATATGAAGCATTACAAAGAGAAATAGGTCTGAATCGGCCAAAGGTGGAAGGTTTAATTTCTTTGGGAAATAAAGTAAGGAAGGTGGAGTTTGTACTTCCACCAACTTTGGCTTTAGACTGGAAAGCTTTGACCATCCTGAGAAGATATTTTCTTATTACATTCCAGCATACTCTATAAAAGTGGAAGGAGAAGTCGTCAGGGCCAGGAGCTTTATATGGCTCCATAGACCATATAGCATCAATGATCTCTTCCTCAGTAAAGGGCTTCATTAGCTCCCCATTTTCCTCCTCACTCACCAAACTAGGCATGTTGGAAAGAATTTCAGAGGTTAATTCAGAATCAATATCTCCATCCTCTTTGAATAGGCTCTGAAAATGGACTTCAGCCGCTTGTTTGATTTGAGAGATGCCTTTAAAGGATTCACCAGATGAAGAGGAGATTTTTGAAATGTGGTTGTGGGAGAGTCTGCCACGATATTGTTTATGGAAAAAAGAGGTGTTTCTATCTCACAATTTCAACCATAAACATCGAGATTTCAGTCTCCAGAATTCGTCTTCCCGCTTAAACGCTCGAAAATAATTAGACTAAGCATGTTGTTATTTTTCCAGCATTGTCGGAGTGATCTCTAAATCCTCCATTTCCAATTGTATAGTTGCCAAATTTTCCAAAGCCTGATTTCTAACGTTGGAAGGAGAATGGAGTGATTGTTTTATCCAATCCTTCAACACAAGTTTGGTGTTTTTAATTTTCTTTCCCACACAAAATTTGGAGATCCAGTAACTGGAATACTCCACGCATTGGAAATAGTGTCCATAAAAACGTCTCTATCAATCCACAAGGGATTGAACCTGAAAGGGATGAGATTGAGGTCTTCTTCATCCTCCAGTTGTAGCAAGATTGGTTTATGATCCGATGTGATTTTTGAAAGGATGTTGGTGGAGATAATTTTATTTTCCAATAATACAGAACTCTAAATCATAAATTGATCTAGTCCAGATGCAATATTAGCTGCTCCAGTACGATTATTACTCCATGTGTATCGACCTCTTTTAGGTTTTAGATCAATTAGATCCCAAAGTGAGATGAGATGCTCCACTGCTATGTACATGGGGTCTCTCCCACGGACTCCACCTTTTTTTCTTTAGGATCTAATGTGATATTTAAATCACCAGCCACTAAAATATTTGAAAGATTGCTTGTAGCAAGAAACTCTACTAGAGAAATCCAGCATTTTCTTTTCTCTTGAGAATTAAAAGGAACGTATAAATTGAAAATAACAAGAGATATATTAATAGAGATGTGCATAAGTTTGGTGAATATCACGTGCTGCGTTTCAAATGAATTTTTCAATGAAAAAGGGTCCTTTGTTCACAAGGTTGCAAGACCACCGGATGAGCCCGGTGCACTCACAGCCTTCCCTACATGCTTTTTCCGTGTCTTTTTACTTAAGGAAAGAAGATTGCCCTCTTATATTTTTTTTTCTTGGAGTAGGATAATATCAGGGGAAGCCATTCTAATTAGGTCTTTAACAACTTCTACTTTCGAAGAGTTTCCCATCCCCCTGCAATTCCAAGAGACGATGTTCATTATTTATTATTACCGGAAGGGAGAGGACCTCCTTTTGAAGGTCTGGCTTGAGTATTCCTGCTAATTGACATCTCTATAGTGGCTTGAATTCCTTGCATCTTAAGACGTTCGACTTCTCCCTCCTGAACCGTCTTATGAGATTTACGCCCTTTTTGGAAGACCTCTCAAGGGGATCTTCATCAAATGTACCAACATTGTCCATAGTATTCTTTTTTTTTCCATTTATGCATATGCGGGGGGATGTCCATCTGCAGGGGATCCAAGCTCTGTCTCAGCTAGACCTTTGACTTCTTCACTTGTCTGATTTTGAGGTTGAGGGACTTCTCCCTCTTCAAGCACTAAGAGCACTTGTTCTTCAGGGATGCTCAATACTTTAAAATTGTTTTGAGATGATATTTCCATCATAGCTGCTCCATTTTCTTTCTGTTTTTGATTGGAGAGATTGATGCCCGTCCTCATTTATCCTCTTTGACCCTTAGCTTTGTTTCCTTGCTTTTCTGAACTAGTTTTTTGAACTTGGGTCCATTGATCTCCCTTCTCTTTGACAACTTCTTCCTCAACTTTTTTCTTACATGATCTGGAAAAATGCCCATAACCATGACACAATCTGCACTTGAAGGGAAATTGCTCATAATCTAGCTCTTGCACATGTGACCAATCTGCTACTGTCAAATTAATAGCTTCAGGAAGCCCTACCTCCAAATCCACTTCAACACATATTCTGGCACATGTATATTGATCTCTTCTTTCAGCCATATCACATTAGAGGAAATTTGGGGTCGAAAATGGGCCTTATAAGAAAACGTGCCAAAAATAAGTTCTTGTGAGTTGGAATTCAAGAACCAATAGAATTTCAATAAAATGAGTCAACCATAATGGTTGAATTGACATATTTGTCATAAAAAAAACTACTTTTTTTGTTCGTATTTTCGACATATCTCCTTGTGTTTTTACTCAAATTTCGATTGGGAGAGCTCGTTGGATGCGGAATTTGATTCTACATCCAATGAGTACCCACACTGCATAATTTTGATGGACCCTATCAGGTATTTCTTGTTTTTTGGGTAGTGTGGTCTGTCAAAAGTATGCAGTGTGGGTACTCATTGGATGCAGAATCAAATTCCGCATCCAACGAGCTCTCCTGATTGAAATTTGAGTAAAACCACATGGATATATGTCGAAAATACAAACACAAAAAATAGTTTTTTTATTTCTTCCTCCAAAATTAATAAATATTATTTTATTATTTTAACTATTATTTTATTATTTTCTTTAGGAGGCCCATTTTAGACCTCAAAATTCCTCTAATGATATATTTCCCCAGGGTGTTTCCTATAGCTTCTAGAGATCCCGAATTCCAACAATGGAGAGGAAGATGCAACAACCTAACCCAAATAAGGAACAACAAAATGGACATCTTGATTCAGATCAAAATCCGGAGTCCACTTGTTCAAGTAGATCCCTCGAGGACCCATGAAATATGGCCCGTGTCTAAAGATTAAATCTCTATCTGCTGAATTTTAAAAAATAAAGACATAGTAAACCTTACGTATCAAATTGATGCATATTCATTCTGAGATAAGAGGTTTCCAATTCCTTTGAACCCACCCTTAGATTGCCTTGGGGGATGGCCAAAGTCCAGTGAACTAGCCAATGAGGCCTTGATCAACAATATTTAGGGTTGGTCGGCATGGTTGATCCACAGGAAGATCCACCGTAGGAATATTATCAAGCTTCTTGATGAAAGACTGCTAGTTTTGGTTGAGTTTCTGCTTGCTTCCTGAAGCTACCAGTCTCTTGAAGGCATTGATATCAGGAGAAGGGGAGGAGCCCCCTCCAACCGCCATGACCTCAAAACAAATATGACCACAGAAGGTCTCATGGTGCAGCCACTAGGAAAACATAGAACTTCACACAGCAACCAAGACAACTCTCAAGAAGCAGAAGCAGTCCTGTAATCAACCAACCTTCAAGAGCTCCTTCACGCAGGAAAGACCTTTGTCACAGAGAAGAGACAAGGCAGAGGAGAAAAGGTTCTTCTTGGAGCAAAGGATCTTTAAATATTTGTAGTTCTCAAATTCAAGAAACTCCATAATGAAAAGAAATTATTACTGCACAATATATCCAAGAGATACACATAAGATAGCCTCCTGGAGATTGAACCAGAGTGTTCAACGAACCAAAGATGCTTCGTTCAGTCCCAATAGTGGAGAGCATGAAGAGCCACACCCTCCACTAGCATGATCCAAAACACTTCCTCCAACGAGATACACCATATCAAATAAAAACTCCAGCCAACGCTTCAGAACCGATCAATGGATAGATCAGAGCATAGGAACATAGCCCAGCAAGGAAGCTGCTCCAAACGCAGCAGTCAAGCCCAGCAAATAAGGAACAAGCGACCCTCATACTGCATCTGTGACTGATCAATCCTGTAGAGACTTCAATTTCCTTAGCATCACGTCGAGCTCCAATATTCACCAAACCTATGCCAAGAGCCAGGCAATGGACAAATCCAGAGAAGAACCACCAACGCTCAGAATTCAAATTCTTGGAACAAGTCCTTGGAGAGAAAAAAATCGTTTATTAAAGAATGTTAATAATAATAAAAGAGCACTATTTCAACAACTAGTGTGAGTTAGATAATTGGTGGGGGCCATTGGACATGTACTTTGAAACATGGATGTATATTAATATGACAACCCACCAAAGGTGATGAAAATGATAACTTAGTGACAACGATATTATTTAAAGGAAACTAATCTATTAGTAGATGCACTCATAATAAATAATTATTTTTAATTAATGTTACTATTAATGTTGAATTTTAATGTGTAGGTAAGATACCGAAATGCCTAGATGTCTTACCTCATGGCATTAATTAAATTATGTTATCGTATTTATGGCATCCATGATTGTATCTATAAGGAGCATTAACTATTTCTATTCTTTTGATGTAGTTGGTGGACAATTTTAAGAGAAACATAACATCCAAGAAAATTCAAATGTATATTAAATATACATAGATAAAGTAGATGAAGCCAAAATAACCTTGGATATCATTCAACAAGTACTTGAAAACTAAGAACAAAATGGCTCATGGTGGATAAATTTATCGGTATATTAAGTCATAATGAATGATCATTGATCGACATTGCTCCAAGGATGTCACCTCTTGACGGGGGGAGAATATTACCTTTTTAAAGTTTAAAAAAACTACAAATAAATGAATCATAGACCAATTTTCATAATGACATAAGATGATATTTTTGAAAAAAAGTGGAGAGTTGAAAATAATTTTGATGCATATCCCAAATAAATTATGAGCTACAAAATTTTTCAAATGATATTTCAACAATATTGTCTAAAGGAAACCAAAGCAAGTAAAAAGGTGTAGACAATGATTTATTTTGGACTTTGGACATTGAGAGAAAGAAATTATCTTCAACTTAGAAATTGAGAGTTTTGTGAAAGTTAAGAAAATTGAGTAGAATTTTTTTATTGATAGGTTAATCTCAACTTTGATTCATCAAGGCATCTAAAAGGATTGGATTTATTAACGTGTAAACCTTTCTTCAAGTTTAGGACTCTAAAGGAGTTTGCACCTCAAGAGATTTGATCCCTCTTGGCGCTTGATAGAGCCATAATTACAATGGGGATATGCTGGTTTTATCCTTGGTCTGAGAAATATGTGGAGGAAAATGAATTTTTGTGCATGTGGACATACATGTATGTTTCAAGGATGGATAACATTACAAGAGAAAAGTTCTGGTTGTTATTGATTCTGGATTGAATTGCATGGAAGAGCACTGTGGGAAATTGATAAAACATAAAATATAGCAAGATTTATCACCTTTGTTATTTGATAATAATGGAGTGATAAGCATTGATGGGTAATATGGCCATTTTTTTAATAATGTTAATCCCTACAGTAATTTTTTCTCTACCTTATTTATTTTACCAAGTTGTTTCGAATTCCTTAAATATGCTTCTGTTACCTTCTTAGAAATTGTAATCTATATTCGGTGCAAGCATTTGCAAGTGAAACAGGATTAACTATTTTAAAATTGCTCACATATATTTCATAAGAAGTGTTAAAGCATTATTGAATTGCTTTTAAATGGATATGAATGGCAATTTTGTAGCAGAACTGGCTGTTTTTGGGCAAAAAACACTACAAAATCAATTCTACAGTAGAACTCAAGGAATTTTAGGGTTTACCGCTGCAAAATTGTGAAGTCTGCAACAATACTAAAGTTTTTCTAAATAATTGAAATTTAGATTACATTGATTGAATGTCAAGAGATGTTGAACTTAGTGGATTCCGTTGATCATGTGTAATATAGCCATTGGATTGTCTTCAATATTTCACTTGTAAACAAAATATTGTTGTCTGTGATGTTTTTGTCTACTGTTTCACCCTTCATTTTCCACTCCCAATAATTTGACATAACTATTTTGAGCATGCCTATGAAGCCACAATATGCCATTTGAGAAACCTATTGAAAAGCTTGTTTGATACTCAACCTTAGGCCAAATAAAATCTGTCCATCAACATCAAATCAAAACCATTTATTTTCCAAGGGCCCTAGCTTTTCCCTTTAGTAGTCAAGATGCAAAATTTAGGGATAACGACTGGTGTATTCATTTTTGTGATCGTTAGCATTAAAAAATTAAATGTTGACATTTAACTCTGTGCACATCACCATTGCATAAATTAACAGGTACTGTTTAATTTTGTGACCGTCACCATTAATGAAACTTTGGTGACTATCCTTAAAAAGGCTCATAACATTTTTTTATAAATTGGATAGAAATGGTGACAGACCTTTACCGTGTATCACCCATGAGGTTATGGTGATAGTCATTAAAGATATGCCACAATTTTCCTTTGGAATTGGTGACAATCACAGATTATTGGTGACAAGCCTAATGCGTCTCGATATCTCCTTTACATTTGGCTACGCCACCTTTTGTGACAATCATTTTTTTGTGATGGAGGCCCTTTTGACCATCGCCAATGAGATTATGGTAATGATCATTAAAGATATGCCATTGTTTTCCTTTGGCATTAGTGACAACCACTAGTCATCACTAATAATGATTATTGGTGACAAAACTAGTGCGTCTCCATATCTCCGTTCATTTTTGCTTTGTCACCTTTAGTGATGTTCAAATTTTGGTGACATATGTTATTTTGATCATCGCAAATGCGTTTATGGTGATAGTAATTAAAGATATGTCACTTTTGTTCTTTGGAATTGACAATGGTCACTGACCATCACTAATACTGATTATTGGTGATGAACCTAGCACATCTCCATATCTCCTTTACTTTTGGCTATACTACCTTTGGTGACGGAGGCCCTTTTGACCATCACTAATGAGTTTATGGTGCCGTTTTTCGCTTGCCACTGTAGGAAATTTTCTTGTATTGTGCAACTTCTATAGACTTCTTATCTAAAAGTATAAAAGAGCCTAAAGGGAAGAAGAGAAGGAGGATAAAAATGTTAAAGTATCATCGCGGTGTTATTTTTCTTATAGAATCCATAAACGCTTCCTTTGGTGACGTTCGGTTTTTAGTGACAGAGGCACTTTTGACCATCACCAATGAGGTTATGGTGGAATGTTTTCCTCATCATAGTAGGCCTTTTTCCTTGTAGTGTGCAAATTTTCTAGAATTCCTATCTAAAATTATAAAAGAGGCTAAAGACAATAAGTGAAGGAGGAGAAAATTGTTAAAGTATCATTGTGGTGTTATTTTTCTTATAGAGTCCACAAACCTTGATCATGTTTCTACAAGATTTTCCCCATACCTAGAAATATGTGTTTCTGGCGGCTTTTATTCTCTATCTAGTAAAAAATTCACTATCTTTCTTTCTTGGACTAGCCCTAAGTGCAACATGAAGAACAGTTACAAGTGTATGGTCTGGGTTAAGGGGATTAGACTACAGTTTCAGAACAGTGATACAGTAGGTTACAAGTGAAATCATTATTGTATTTGTTGTTCTTATTTACAAAGATATATATATTTTCATCCAAATTATTGTGTTAATTTTATGTTCTTTGATCATGAAAATCTAGCTATTTAATGCATTAATTTGAATATTTATAGTCAATTACTTTTGTATCTCCATCTATTGTTGTCCTTTTGTTTTTTCTTGGTTATAGGTGATAGAGAGAGCATTAGGAAAAAGAGATTCAAGAGGTGGAATTTCATCAAATGTTGGACCACATGTTGGTTGCTAGATCTCCTAGTTTAGTTATATATTGGATCTAAATTTGTGATTGATTTGCTTTCTTTTTTGGATTGAGAGTTATCTTTAAGGTATTTCTTTGTAATGGTTATAACCCAAAGCCATTAGGGAAATTTTCCCTGAAGAAAAATTGGTTATTCCGATAGGGAAGTCTTCCTTTTTGGGTTAGTATAGGATGTATTTTTGTGGTTTTATTTTTTCTTTTGGTTGTTAGTCCTGTTGTAATACCTTGTAGAAACTTGATTTTCATTTTGAAACCCCTAGGGAAATTTTTATAGGATTTTTTTGAGATATGGAAGAACATGTATATATACGTGTGCTATAGTGTGTTCAAACACACATATATGCACCCTATATGCACAAATATTACCCCTTGAATACTTATCCAAGCATTTGTAGATTGTTGTGTATACAGGGGTTATTTAAGTACCATCGTTGGCCCTATGTGGTGTCAGTGATTTTGGAGCCTCAATATTAGATACCATGTATATATGTACAATTTTAACTGTCGACTGTTCCCATGTCCTTTAACTGCAACTTGGTACCCTTAGTTTCCATTCCTAGAGACCACACAAGTGACTACAGGGTGTTTCTTGCGGTGCCAGAGGTAGACATTGTGTCACACTTTCAATACCCCTGGAGGGTATCCCATACCTATCTGGGATACTTACACTAGAAACAATTGTTACGTGGAGATCAAGGTGACTACTTTTACTCCTTTGTTCATTGGTTTTGTGACTTAATCAACCAATGATGATTCCTAGAAGGTCCTTTTCCTTTGGTTTGTTTGTATTGTTTTCTTTAGTACTTTTTAGTGGTGTGTTATTTGTTCTTAGAAGGCCTTAGATATTTCATATTTTTTAATCAAAATTTATGGAAAAAGTATCTAGGGATACCAACCAAGGGACTGCTATGCTAGGGAATCCTTGTTCTTTTCCATTTGTGGGAAACGTTGGTGCTCCCTTTGTGGACAACTTAAATATTCCTAGATTCACTCTAGGGTTGTTAGTTTGGTTAGTTTATAATTTGAATGTCCTAAATTATCTTGATGCTTCTCAAGCAAGCATTGTATGGCAAGGGAATCAAAACCCTTTTCCTTCTTCGCTAGTGACATCTTATCATCTTCCTTCTACCTCATGTGGTGAAATTCTTGATATTAGTAACCAATAGTCTAAAAGGGATAGGTAGAATAATATGAAGAAGATGAGAAGACAACGAGGCATACTTCCAACCACTACAAGTCACGCTGGGAGAATTTCACATGCCATTTCTATTCATGCTAGGGGAAAGTCACCAGTCATTACAAGTCATATTGGAGACTGGAAAACAGTCACTATAAGTCATGCTCGAGGAAAACATTCAGTCACTACAAGTCATGCTAGAGGCAAAATTTTAGCCACTGCAAGTCATATTGGAAGTACGCCATCAACAGCTGTGATTCATGTTGAGGAAGCATCACTAATCAATGCAAGTTACCAGTAACTGTAAGTCATACTAGAGACAAGTTAACAACTACTGCTATTCATGTTAGGGGAAAGGAACCGGTCACTGTAAGTCATGCTAGGAAACCAACAAACCAATGTGATTCATGATGGGCATATTGAAACTGTTCAGAAATATAAATTAAGAGGATGCAATCCTAAGTTCCCTTGTAAACTTTGCAAGGAAGATCACCTTGCTCACCTTTTCCCTTCTATTTGAGAGGTACAAAGTGTGTGGTTTGTGTCTCAAGGATCATATCCTCCTGAAAAAATTATGATTTCACAACATCCTATTCAAACTTTGGTTGATGAAATGACCGAGTCAATACAATATTTGACTAATCCTACTCTTCCTTTGGAGGGTGGAAAACATTAAATGGTTGTCAATATGATGCAATATTTGGTTGAACCCAATCTTCCTTTGGCGAGTGATGTATCTACCACTCAAAAAAAAATTCACTGCCAATTTAGAACACTCTAGACAAGGGGTTAGTCCATTATTTTTTAAGGAACCCCCACCAAGATCTAGGATTGTTTCCTTTGATTGAAATAGTTTAGTTGAGAATCACCTTCCTTCTTCTACACCCTTCCAAATAAGGGTTCAAGTTAAACACAATATGTTTTGTCATTGTATTATAGATGAAGGGGTCTCTATTATTATTTTATCTATATATTCTTGGATATATTTGGTTTCTTCCAACCTTATATTGAGTATTAATCAACCAATGTATTTCGATAGAATACCTAGTGCAACTTTAGGATTTATTCCTCAATTTCCTGATATATTATATGGGAAGACTTCCTTAGTCAATTTTATGGTTAAGAAGGGACATTTGGACTTCTATGCTCCTTGGGAATGATTATGTATATGCTATGAATGATGTGGTGTATACACTCTTTCGTGTGAAGCATTTTCCTCATGAGGAAAGAATTGTCACTATTGATCATCTTGCATTTGTTGATCCTCCTTGTTACTCGACTTTATACCAATTATATCCTTTGTTTGTTCATAGTGCTTTGGTAGAAACTACCCCACCATGGGTGAATTATGTGGCCTTATATCCCTCATTTCCAATGGATACTATGAAGAAGACTTTGCATTCATGCTTACCTTCTTGGGACTTTATCTCGACAGTTGACCAAGTGATTCTTTCAATGGAGGCATTGGAGGCTTCTCTCCACCCTATTGGTCCAAGTGAATGTTTTGACAAATTTTCTCTCTAGTATGATATAATTCATTGAAATTAAGATTTCCTATAGGCTATGATCGAATATAACATTCCTTTAGATATTTATGCCCTTTCCAAATATCCTCTCCCTATATTGGACTAGTTGAAATCAATCCATCCCTAATTTTCCTTTTGAGTATTATCTCATTGTTTGCGGATGCTCGACCATTATAATTTTTGAGTACTTGGAATGTGACATTGAGCTGCAAGTCGGTTTTCCTAGTGTGCTTTATTTTGTTAATACATTCTTAGACTCTTGCAATGATTATTATGTTCTTATAAACTCCATTTTTTCCTTCAACTTCAATCTTCCTCATGTGTTTGATCTTATTTATTATACGTCCTCATACATTGGCACTCTTAAGTCTTTGTTTGTAGATTATACCTTGGTAATGAATATTGTTGAAGAAATTGAGGTTAAAAATACCTCTACCAAAGTGTCCTATATCATTTTTTTCTGATTGAGTTTTTGGATATGATCATGGTATTGTTGTTTCTTAGAGAAAGGAATTTCAGCTAGATTCATGGTTGCTTAGGATCATTATTTGCACATTGATTCAATTGATCAAGTGTTTTTTGGAAACTTTCATATAGGTTTAGGCCTCCCTATTTTATGATGCATTTCAACCTTTTGTTATTTGAATTTTCCATAGCGTCAAACCTATTGAATATTGGTTTGTTAGTCATCTCTATCTATATTTTATACCAATACGACAAAAGAGCCTACCTAACATGGGACACTGTACTCAACACCCTTTTTTCATTTTGGTGCCCATGAAGAGTTTTTCTCATAGGCTCAGGAGACTTTATAGTTTTACCATGACTTTGAGATGAATCTGAATGCCTCTCTTTCTCATATTCTGGCCATTCCCTATAAGGCTCCCTTTTTTGTTCATTTTGAATTTTATTTTGTTAATTGCTTCTTGCACACCTATGCCTAATGCCTCATTGCAACCATTCATACTGTGATTACATTCATCATATTTCTCATCACATGCATCAACTGCATTTGCATTCTAGAATGTACCCCTAGAAGAAACATATTGATGAGTGTCCACCTCTTTGTCAATTCCTTTTTTCATGTTGTTTTGCATAGGTCTGTTCCATGCACTTGGAACATAGTTTCATGCCCTACGACACTGATTTATTCCAATGTATTATAACATTATTTTATTCCTTTTTAGGCTTTAATAAATATGAAAAAGATAAATAAAACAAATATTCCAAAAAGACGGATGGAAAGAGTTAACTCTTACTTATGTCTAGTAGTAGTCGTGTCACCCTTTACTAAATCACATTGTCTTGAGCCTTTATCTCAGTATATTGGGTTTAGTATGAATTTAGGAAACTGAACTAACTCTTTGATTTTTTGCTCCTTCAATTAATTATTCTTCTACTCATTATGGAGAAGTATGTTGATGTCTCATATAATAGATCGTTATGTTCTTGTTCAGTCATGAGTCTATGTTTCCTTAGTCACTTATTGTGTTGTGATTTTTGTTCAAGGGAACTCTTTAACTTTGTGTCAACCACTCCTCCGAACTCTTGAGTTTGCATGTCAACCTTCCTATATGTCAAGTATGTTTTAGAATCAGTAAGTTTGTCCATGTCCTTTCAAATATTTGGCCTTCTGCTACTACCTCATGCTGGATAATAGGTTATGCGTTAATTCCTTTTTTCGAGTGGATCATATCCCATTGAATTCAACACATTTATTATGGGTTAGGGATCTAGAGTCTTTTTAGTACCTTGGGACTTGCAGTCATCAGTGCCAAGTTCCCTCGCTAGTGTTAATGGGAATATATCATTGTCCCCTGATCATTAGGGTCTACAAGTGTTCGATTCCTTGTATACCCATTCACACTTGTTAGATTGTATTAGGTACCTTGCTACTCATTATCATTATCGATGAGTTAGATTTTTTTTTTTCGACATCCATCAATGACCAGTAATCAAATGATGTCTTATTGTGTTTGACTTTAATACATTTATTCACATGGTTAAGACTCATACCCATGATGGTTTGTTTTCAATGTCTCGAGTCTATTATAGCATTAAAATTTTTTCTATCACTAGTACAAAATGGGTGATAAGTGACCGCTGGTCATAAATTATGAGTCACTTATCACCCAACCAAATTGGCTATTTATCACTTGGTCTTAAATTGCTTGAATTGCTTCAAGAATTAGTCATCTATTTAATCATTTATTTGGTCATTAGATGTTTCTATTTGGTAATATATTTAGTCATTAATTGTTGTTAACTGGTAATTTATTTGTCATTGATTGTTGTTAATTGGTCATTTATTTAGTCATTGATTGTTGTTAACTGGTCATTTATTTAGTCATTGATTAATGTTAACTGGTCATATATTTAGTCATTGATTGTTGTTAATTGGTCATTTATTTAGTCATTGATTGTTGTTAACTGGTCATTTAAATATTCATTGATTTATGTAAATAGGGCACATAGGAATCAAACCACTAACCTCCTGCTTGTAAGGAAGGTGATCTTCCATTGAGCTAGCACCCTTAAATAGAATCAAAGTTTGCATTGAATCAAAGTTGACCTTAAAAATATATCACAAACTCTTACAAAAAATAACACACTATGATTCCAATCTACATAAGGTTGTTATGGTTACCTTGGAAAATTGATTTGAAGCAATATCTTCTTGATTGTTTACTTGGATTTTCCAAAAAACTATATGTATCACCGCATTGTGATCCCTTTAGATCATAAATTCAATCCCCATGAATTAAAACTTTGTAACTTGAATCATATGAATAATTTTCCAAAACTAGAGGGAAAACAAGGACAACATGGTCAAATTCAATGTAAAAAAACATGGACCAAGTATGATAGAGATAAAAACGATCTTTCAAATATTTTGCTTGTAACATTCACAAGTATCAATTTTATTGATGCTTAACAACAACATGTTCCAAAGTGTTGGAACTTGACACTAGAGGCGAAAAAATTAAATTTTTTTGTGAGACCATTCTATCAGTGTTGTCACGTCTAGTTTGATGTGCTTTTCATGTACATATATTATTTCACCATTTCGTTGTCATATGACCCTTTCGACAAGTCTTCCAAGTTACATTTCCATCGTTACCACGTCATGTTCGAGTCAAGTTATGGGTATTTGTCATCTTTTCATATGGGAATCGACATGTTAGATAATCAATGTCATTGCATTCAACATGTCATACCAATGAAGCTCATATTTTGTTTTACAAATTTCGTCACTAATTGACCCTTTTGGCAGTCTATCAAGGTTTCAACAAGTACATGAATTTTTGCGTCATGTCCTTAAATAACTTGTCAGTTACATCCATTTGTCATTGTTCTCCTCACGACGAAGATTAGAAAGTTAAAATCTCACCCCTTTGGATTCCCCTAGTTTGAAATTGCAAATGTTCTCATTTTTTATAAAAAAAAAAAAAAGAAAGAGAAAAAGTAAATCCCCTTCTTCTTGCATAAGTGCTATACTCTTTCATAATATCCAATGATTTCTCATTCTCATTGAATAAAAATTTGAAAATTTCCCTTTCCTTCTTTTCTAATAAATTTTCAAATAAAGCAATAAAAACCTATTTTTACATTAATTAACACCTCCATTTCCCCTTTTCTCCTCATTCCCTTTGATTCTCCTTTTCCCAATTTAACACCCTTTTCCACAATCCCATGAATAAAAAAAAATCCACCTTACCCTTTTGATATCCCTTTCCGTTTTACATTTTATCCCCTAAAATTATTATTAAAACTATTAATAACCAATTACTTCATATATACACAAATTTCCATATTTTATCTTCCACCTACACGATCATAAACACACGTTAATGTTTTGAGTGAAAAAGCAAACTCAAAAACTAGCATTATCAAATCCAAATCTAAAATGTTGTCCCAGGCTTACTTCAGCTAGCCATCACCCAGATTCTACAATATGTTTAGTAGGATAAATACATTGACGAAAAACATTTTTGTACAAATAAAGACTAGACATGATATCACACTTCATTCTTGGCATGGATAACTTAAATATGGTATAATTAAGACAAGAGAAAATTAAATACTCCATAACCATAGGCATAAAATATAAAATATGGAAACAATGAACATGGGCAAATAATGTTAAAATAAGCCCCCACATTGCAAAATGATACTAAAAAAATCACATACCTCATCTTTTACTTATCTTAAAATTGAAAAACATGATGCCATCCCAAAGGTGAACTGAACCAATAAGTTGTTTCCCAAACGTCTACTGAGAAAAAAGAATACATCTCCAACGGTGCATATGCACTTAAAAGAAAAACAAACATGAAAAAAAAAGTAAATAAGAGAATATACAAAATACATTCTAGATAATACATACGAATCAGTTTAAAAGATCAACTGAAAGATAGAAACATCCAAGGGGCAGTTTTGGATATGTACTTCAACTGATGCTAAGCTAGAGGCCTTTTATTTTGTGAGTTCTAATCTCTGAACAATCCTATAAATCAATTGATAGTAAGCACCTATAAATCAATTGATAATAAGTACGTTTAGAGTGTTAGTACAAAAAATATCATATGCTCTAAAAGAGTCATCCACTAACAATAGTGACAAAAATGTTTCACATTTAAAATAAATGAATGACCCTTCAACCAGGAATTTACCTCCCATCATAAACCAAAAACAAATATCATATGTTCTAAAAGAGTCATCAACTAACAATAGTGACAAAAATGTTTCACATTTAAAATAATGAATGACCCTTCAGCAAGCAAGCAATTTACCTCCCATCATAAACCAAAGAAAGCAACAGGAGATTCCTTGTTTTTTTGTTGTTGAAGACAATGCCACATCACTTGATATCCAGGTCGCATGAGCAGGATCAAACTCCACATCACAAAAATGGCACTGTCATCAATTCAATAACATGATTTAAACCTGTTCACATTGATCATTCTACGAAGATGCAGGGCATTTGAACTTTGTACCAAGCATGAACAGTGTATCACAATCGTTTTCACATTGATTATACTCCAAATATGGCCATTTGAACTTATATCAAGAATGAACATATTAGTTTTCTGAAATATTGTTCTTTAAAACTAAATATTTAAGTTCGAATATTAACATACACTATTGAAAACCCACGAAGAAGAAAAACAAAGAATGTTGACATAAATAAATTTGTATCCTACCTAATCGTTTCATTTTTACTCTGCAAAAGTATGTAAAAGTGAATATCACATGAATTAGAGCATTTTAAATTAATGTGAAATGAGAGAGGAGTAGATAGAGTTCTCTTGCATGCAAGGGTTTTCCCATAGTGAAGATTTGTTTTCAAAGAAATCCCTCCACAAGAATGTTAGAAATAGATGCCAAAACCTGCAAATGTGAACACTTCTACACATCTAAGTTAGTACAATTGTAGCTAAATAAACTACACTAAAAGCCCATTCACTATTATAAGGAAATGATGGACAACTTCAACCAAACGAAGCAATATAATAATCCTATAATAGCTAGATCATAAAAACGGTATAAAAAGCATAGAATATAGGAAATAGACAATTTATACCAGCAATTGCATTAAGTTGATGTTGTTTGTGCTCTAATATTTTTTTGTTGTAGGTCACTGTTCTAGTCTTGTAACTCTTGAATCCTTGGTGTAACCTTTTAAATCTTCTCTATAGATTACTATAAACTTGAACCTTCAGATTAACTTGCATGTGTAGATGCAAAGAGTTCATAAACTGCGCAAACCAATAATTGATGGCTCATGGTATCCTCTCTCTCTCAGCTTACTTTGTAATATACTGCAATATTGACTTAGACTTTAATTCTTATATTGAATTTCTGCTAAAATCGTGGAACAATATAATTGCAACTAATGCTGAGGTATCTGTGACATGGATAATTCAGTAGGGGGAGATACTAGGTTACTATTAATACGATCTTCCTAGGAAGACAAACTAGAAGAATAGGTATAAGGGATAAGCTCAGAAGGGAGAGGTAGTCTGCATTTTCGAATATGAATATGATCTTTCAAATGTCTAATATCTTTGTGTATGCTCTTGCACCAATGGCAACATATAAATTGTGGACGCAAAAGCAAGATTCTAATAAGTAACAAAATACACAAAACAAAGCCACTAGTTTTAAATTTTTCATCACTCTTTATTTCAAAGTTTTCATCACTCTTGAACACGATTACTTTTCCTAGCACTAAATGACCCTAAATATTTTTTAAGTATATATTCTCATGTTACAATATTAAATTTAGAGTTGGAATTGTTATAATTTAGTAGGTATTCATGACTTAGATTACACATTATGGGAGAATTATTTAGCTTATGACTTTGATTTAGACGTTTCTCTTACATCGGTAGATTCAGCTTGTGATTGTTTAACTAGGAGATGACATGATATGAGTGAAATCTTATGAGTGCTTGCATTTTGCTTCAATTTGTATTCAATAAAAAAAAAACCAATCAACTTATAGAACATACTTAGACAAGGTCATTCTAGGCCAATCAACCAAAGAAAAACAAAATTATTTAGATTCCAGTCATTATGGATGTTAATGTTGAGCAATAATGAATGATTCTTGAACTTTAAAACTTTTGATAATAAAATTCAGTGCATGTAGATCTCTTAAACAATTCAAACACACAGATCATTCAATCCATATGACACAAGATGTACGCCTAGAAAACCCTCCAAATCCAGAGGATGAAAAACCCATCAATCCTTTGAGTATGATACATCATTGCAGTGAATGATTTTACAACATTTGTAGATTTCCTGATAAGAGATATCAAAGCAACACTAGAGCATAGATATTCTTTGGAACACTGTCTCAACCTTGCCAAGTGCATAGAACTTTCAAAAAATTTATTCAATCATACAATGAGAGGTAGTGAATGGTTGCATGCTTTTATCCATGATGAAAAATGTGTGCACTGTTCCTACTTTAACCTTATGCACCTTCCTTGACTTGGTGCCAAGTTGTCACCTCGAAATTCTCACCCATGCAGAAGATATGTGTCCTCCATTAATTTACCGAGTGTTAACTTCCTTTAAGTGAATGTGAATTTATTGATTTGAACTGAAATAAATTAAACTAAACTAGAAACTAAATTGATTGACTTGAACTCAATCATCAACTAACTGCTTGACCATTAGTTAGGAGTTTAACTGAATTTATTTAGTGCTTCACAATCAGTTCCATCCACAAACAAAAACTTTGTATAAATCAAGGAGTAGATTCATTAATTAACTGAAACTTGTTTTCCACAACTTTGACTTAACTGATGTCTTTGCAATTCGAGTTCACTGGAGGTCTTGCATGGGTAATTTGAATCTTGACTCTGTATCTGTGCTCATCTCATTTACCATTAATTAATTTTTGCATGGTCCATATGTGTTTAATTAATTAATCATCTTTATCATAACATACTTAGAAGGATTGTTCCATACTAATGATCATATGTATTACCTCGGGTCATATAGACATATGCTAAAGTAATTCACTCTAAGGGTAGCTAAGCCCTAGAGGAGAGTTATAGCACCTAGTGACCATGACTAGCAATACGTCACATAACATATCCACATGACTGGATACAACACAAATCCTATCTTGATACAACACAAGCTATATGGTCTTGATACAACACAAGACTCCAACCTTGATACAACACAAGATCAAAGTACAAACATCTTTCATGAATAGGACTTGATACAACACAATGTCCTAGCTTGATACAACATAAGATTCCTCAAGTTAATTCAACATAAGTTTCTAACTTGATACAACACAAGTCTCTTAACTTGATGCAACACAAGTTATTGAACTTGATACATCACAAGTTACAGACTTGATACAACACAAGTCTCCTGGAGAATGACTCTTGATGTTGTACATTTAACACTCCCTCTCAGCGAGGGAGACGTTCTCTTCCATACCAAGATTTTCTCAGAAGTGTCTGAACTTCTTCACAAATAGAGGCTTTGTCATCACATCTGTAATCTGTTCATCAATAGCTATGGACTGAATTTTTACAATACCTTTCTAGACCATGTCTTGAATGAAGTGATACTTCATTTCTATGTGTTTCGACTTGTCATGAAACACAGGATTTTGGAAATATTTATACAACTATGATTATCACACCTGATCATTGTAGCCTCTAGATTTTCATCAAACAATCCTCCAAGTATCTTTCTCAGCCACACTGCTTCTTTGCAAGCAGTACTAGCAACAATGTACTCAGCCTCTGCGGTGCTCTGGGAAACTAAACCCTACTTTCTGCTAGACCATGAAATCCTAGCAACACCTAAGATGAAACAATAACCAAGAGTTCTCTTCCAATTAATAATGTTTCCACCCCAATTAGAATCAATATATCCAAGCAATAACACTCCTCCATTGCAGGTATACCAGAGTCCATAAGAAACTGTACCATGAAGTATCTTAAAATATGCTTACCTACAATCCAATGTCTGTGTCTAAGATCAGTCATGAATTGAATCAAAATGCTAACTGCATAGAAAATGTCTCGACTCTAATGCATCAGGTACATTAATGAGCCAATCATATGTTTGTAAAATGTGGGGTCCACTAGATCCAATCCTGTCTCAACCTAATGGAGTTTCCTCAAATTGGAATCCATTGGAGTATTCATGGATTTACAATCCGCCATGTCAAATCTACGAAGATGTACACAGTGTACTTCCCTTGAGATAGAAATATCTCATCATTCCTCTACCAAATCTCAAGGCCTAGGAAGTAGTGCATAAGAACTAAGTATTTGATCTCAAACTCTGAGGTAAGCTCCATCTGACACTCAACAATCAATCTTTCCTGTCCAGTGAGGAAAATATCATCCACATACAGAACTGATATCAGATGTTGGTTCTATACTACTTTGAAGTACAATTTTGAATCTGCATCACTCTTCAAGAAACCCAGTTTATGAAGTTAACTGACTATTCTGGCATACCAAGCTTGAGAAGCTTGTTTTAACCCATACAAGGCTTTCTTCAACTTGCACACATGGGAATCCTTCCTATGTATCACAAAACCCTCATGTTGCTCAATGTAAACCTCTTCCTCAACCTCACCATTGAGGAAGGAAGTCTTCATAATTTGGTGAAGCTTCCATCCCAACACTGGTGCAAGTGAAATAATAGATCTAATGTTGGTATACCTAGCCACTAGAGAAATATCCTCATAATCAATGCCCTCTTTCTGAGAAAATCCACAATCAACAAAGATGGCTTTGTACTTGTACACACTGCCATATGCGGCATGCTTTATCTTGTAAATCCATATGGAAGTTACAACTGACTTCCTCCCAAGTCTAGGAACAATATCCCAAACATCATTCTTCGTATTAGAATGATATTCTTCTACCATAGCATCTTTCCACACTTTTTACTCTGCAGCCTCTTCATATGATGAAGGCTCTGAGTCACTGATGCTGCTCATCAATGAAACATATCTTGAATACCTATAAGGATCCTTTCTCTCTCTGGAAGTGCCTACTGGTGCTCCATGCTTCTCAGCATCTCCCAATACATCTCAAAACATGCGGACATCCTCTTTGTAGGAGGTTCATCAACCAGTTCAACTGGTTCATCAATGACAGGTAGCTCTGCATGCTCTACTGGATTCTCCCTCTGAACATTAGAAGGGGAAGAATCATCATCATGATCGTATGATATATGAGCCTCTTTATCCTTTGTCTCTAGATCATATTCAAGCTCTTTTGACCACTTGAATGATGCCTCCTCATGGAAAGTCGCATCTCGACTAACCTCAACATGTCTCTCACCAAGTACATATATTTTGAATGCCTTGGAGGTCTCATTGTAGCCAACAAAAGTTCCCTTATTTCCAGAAGGTTCCATCTTGGTTCTTTTTTCTTCTGGAATGTGAATATACACAGGACATACAAATATATGAAGATGTGATATGTCTGGTTTCTCAGCAATGAACACCTCTTCAGATGTTTTCTCATCAAGGACCACATGTGGAATTATGTTATGTATGTATATTGTTGTAATAGTGGCTTCTGCCCAAAAATAAGCAGATAGATCTTGATTATATAACATGTATTTTGCAGCCTCACAAAAATTTCTATTATTTCTCTTTGCAACCTCATTCTGTTGTGGGTTGTAAGGAACTGTTAACTGTCTAAATATCCTTGCATCACTACAAAGCTCATTAAAGGAATTTGATTCAAATTCTCCACCATTATCAGACCTTAGGGCATGGATATGCCTACTTGTATGATTCTCAACTAAGGCTTTATATTCTTGGAATTTACTGAAGGTTTCACTCAATGGCTTTCATGAAGTAAATCTAGGCCTTATGGGATAAATCATCAATGAATCAAACATAGTAAAGATGTTCACTAAGGGAGTGGGATGACATGGGTCCACATACATCTGAGTGTACTAAATATAGTATGCCTTTGGTTCTAGTATGTCTGCTGGGAAACTTATTTTTAACAGTATTTCCTAAATCATAGCCCTGAGAAACAATATTATGCACAAAATCAAAACTAGGCATACCTTTCATCGTTCGTTGTAAACCAGGTAGTGCTGTGAAGTGGAGGTTCCCAATCATCCTATGCCACAACTCACATGGGCTAATAGTATGATGTACCATGTCTGAAATACACTTTGCTGGGACCTTGTAAAGTCCTCCCTCTCGAGCTCCAATGATAGTAGTAGTATCAATGTTATGGTTCTTCGACCACATGTATGCTTGATTCTCCATGAAGATGACTTGGAAGCCCTTATCTTCAAGAACTGAAACAAAGAGTAAGTTCTTATTTAAACTAGGGACATAAAGGATGTCCTACACATGTAGTGTGTCTCTCGAGCTCAGCTGGAAGGATGTGGATCAAATCCTTGGTTCGAATATGTGGAATTGTCTCCCAATTCTACCATGCATCAAAATTGTTTCTCTTTTAGGTTGGAGATTGCGCCCCTGTATCCTAACATGTTCTTTGAAGCACCATTATCAATCAGCCATGTATCTTCTCATGTAATGAGAGATCTGAACAGTGGAAACATCCCTCCTTGTCTCTTTCTCTTTGGGTGCATCTCCCTTGGAAGTTTCTTCTACAACAGTGGAAACATGAAATCTTCCTTCTCTTCTTTTCCTTGTATTTCAATTCCATTCAAAGTGTCCCATATTTTGACAATGATAGCATAGAAACTTTGATTTGTCAAAAAATTTAGTAACCTCTTTCTTCTTTACACGGAAGAACTTCTTGGGAGAAAAAGGATTTCTCCCTTTATTGGTTCTTGTCGTGAGGGAAATATTCTCCTTCTTAGTGCTCGCAAGCTTATTCTTGATGTACCCTTCTTACTAGATGTAATCATGCCAAAGTATTTCGAAGTTTGGATGATATTCTCTTCCATTCACTGCAGCAAGAAATGTCTCCCATGAGGAGGGGATTCTGTTGATGGTGGTTTGAAGAAGATCATCCACATTCATCTCCACACTAATGTTTGTAAGTTGATACTTCACCTGTGAAATGTTTGTGAAGAAGTAAGCTATGGTCTCATCACTTTCCATCTCCACATTGTGCAACTTGTTCTTCAAATCCTTGTTTTGAGTGGGGGCATTCTTCTTAAATATTTCTGAGTGTCAAAAAACTCCTTTACCGTCTTCAATGGTGTCATCACTGACACGAGGTTTTCCTTCACAAAGTCATATATGATCCTCTTTACCTTTGCTTGATTCTTCTTGTAATTGGTTCTTCCTACATTTGTAGTAGCCTCTTTGATCACAGTGGTCACAAAGGAATCAAGATCACGCTCTTCAATAATCTTGATCACCCTCTTCTTCCATGTGTTGAATTTTGAGGTTCCTTCAAGTCAGTCTTCCGTTCTTATGGAGATTGATGCCATTGCTTCAAGCTCTTGCTCAATACTTCAATATCTGGATAGGTTTAGAATGTTTGCACAAAACTAATATCTTGCATTCCCTTGCTCTGATACAATGTTAATGTTTGAGCAATAATGAAAGATTATTGAACTTTAGAACTTTTGATAATAAGATCTAGTGCATGTATAGCTCATAAACAATTAAAACACACAAATCATTATATCCATAAGACACAAGATGTACCCTTGGAAAACGATCCAAATCTGGATGATGAAAAACCCAATAATCCTTTGAGTATGATAGATAATTGTAGAGAATGATTTTACAACATTTTCATATTGCATGAAAAGAGATATCAAAGCAGCACTAGATAATATAGATCCTTTGGAACATTATCTCAGCCTTTCCAAGTGCATAACACTTTAATAACAAGCTTATTCAGTCATACAATGAGAGGTAGTGAATGGTTGCATGCTTTTGTGCACCTTTTATACATTAACCTTATTTTCCTTCCTTGACTTGGTGCCAAGTTGTCACCTCGAAATTCTCACCCATGCAGAAGGTATGTGCCCTCCATTAATTCAGTGAGTGTTAAATGCCTTTAATTGAATGTGAACTAGTTGAATTGAAGTGAAGTGAACTACACTGAACTAATTTGATTGAATTGAACTCAATCATTAACTAACTGATTAACCATTAGTTAGTAGTTTAACTGAATGTCTTTAGTGCTTCACAATTAGTGTCATCCATGAACAAACACTTTGCATAAATCAAGGAGTAGATTCCTTAATTAATTGAAACTTGTTTTCCACAACTTTGACTTAACTACAATTTAAGTTCAATGGAGGTCTGACATGGGTAATTCTAATCCTTACTCTATCTCTATGCTCATATGATTTATCATTAATTAATTTCTACACGGTCCATATGCATTTAATTAATTAATCATCTTTATCATATCATACTCAGAAGGATTGTTCCATAATGAGGATCATATGTATTACCCCGGGTCATATAGTCATATGATAAATTAATTCACTCTAGGGGTAGCTGATCCAAAGAGGATACTTATAGCACCTAGTGACCATTACTAGCAATACATCATATAGCATATCCACATGACTTGATACAACACAAGTGCTAACTTGATACAACATAAGCTATATGGTTTTGTTACAAGATAAGACCAGTATTGATACAACACAAGGCTCCAATATTGATACAACACAAGATCCCAACCTTGATACAACACAAGATCTTGATCTTGATACAACACAAGATCATAGTACAAGAATTTTTCATGAATAGGACTTGGTACAACACAATTCCTAGCTTGATCCAACACAAGCTTCCTCAACTTAATACAAAATAAGTTTCTGACCTGATACAACACAAGTCTGTTAACTTTATACAAAAAACGTTACTGAACTTGATACAACAAAAGTTCCAAACTTGATACAATACAAGTCTCCTGGAGAATGACTCATGATCTTGTACATTTAACACTAGGGTTTGAAAATACAATATGAAAATAATTCATATCTCTGTCTAGATTTCCCTCATAACAATGGCTCAAAATATTTCATCAATTAGCAACCTTTGATCCAGTTGTATGAATCATTGTACTGAAATTATCTGGTCCTTCAATATTGATATCCGTCATTTTGAACAGGTAAGGTACTGAAATCCCTTGATCAATATAGCAGATATTTGACCACCGACAAAATTTCCTACCCTACTGGAACTTACCACCCCCCACTTATGTTATTACCAAAATTTTTATTACAGGAATTACCGCAATCCATTACCTACCCACCCTGGTCTACACACAAACCACCTACCAACATTTTCACCTGATAGGACTATTATGTCCCCCTACCATCCATAAGTACGCTCGGTTTTGTGAAAATAAGTTAGCTAAGGCATCTAAGTAGATAGAGGGCCTTTATTCAACCAAGAATCTAAGTAGCTAGAGGGAAGGGAGGATTTCCTTCCCCTTTATAAAGAGTAGGCCCCAAGGGTTATATATCAGTTGGTGCTCCTTTCCTCCGAAGCCAAGTTTATTTATGATTCATTTCATCTCCCTTTCTTAAAAATTTAGTGGGGAATAGAAACATAAATGAGATGTAATCTCATGGAACCCTGCTGCACCTTGGATATTCACCTATTTCTCCTCTCCATAGCAGCTCCTCATAAAAATCGTACCTATTGAAAGGTCAAGTTGTAACACCCCTACCAATGCTAGAACACCACCAACACAAGGAAAGCCAGCTGATTGAACATCAAAGGCATAGTTGGAGGAAAGCCAGCTGATTGAACATCAAAACTAAATATTTAAGCTCGAATATTAACATACAGTATTGAAAACCCACGAAGAAGAAAAACAAAGAATGTTGACATAAATAAATTTGTATCCTACCTAATCGTTTCATTTTTACTCTGCAAAAGTATGTAAAAGTGAATATCACATGAATTAGAGCATTTTAAATAAATGTGAAATGAGAGAGGAGTAGATAGAGTTCTCTTGCATGCAAGGGTTTTCCCATAGTGAATATTTGTTTTCAAAGAAATCCCTCCACAAGAATATTAGAAATAGATGCCAAAACCTGCAAATGTGAACACTTCTACACATCTAAGTTAGTACAATTGTAGCTAAATAAACTACACTAAAAGCCCATTCACTATTATAAGGAAATGATGGACAACTTCAACCAAACGAAGCAATATAATAATCCTATAATAGCTAAATCATAAAAACGGTATAAAAATCATAGAATATAGGAAATAGACAATTTATACCAGCAATTGCATTAAGTTGATGTTGTTTGTGCTCTAATTTTTTTGTTGTAGGTCACTGTTCTGGTCTTGTAACTCTTGAAACCTTGGTGTAACCTTTTAAATCTTCTCTGTAGATTACTATAAACTTGAACCTTCAGAATAACTTGCATGTGTAGATGCAAAGAGTTCATAAACTGCGCAAACCAATAATTGATGGCTCATGGTATCCTCTCTCTCTCAGCTTACTTTGTAATATACTGCAATATTGACTTAGACTTTAATTCTTATATTGAATTTCTGCTAAAATAGTGGAACAATATAATTGCAACTAATGCTGAGGTATCTGTGACATGGATAATTCAGTAGGGAGAGATACTAGGTTACTATTAATACGATCTTCCTAGGAAGACAAACTAGAAGAATATGTATAAGGGGTAAACTCAGAAGGGAGAGGTAGTCTGCATTTTCGAATATGAATATGATCTTTCAAATGTCTAATATCTTTGTGTATTCTCTTGCATCAATGGCAACATATAAATTGTGGATGGAAAAGCAAGATTCTAATAAGTAACAAAATACACAAAACAAAGCCACTAGTTTTAAATTTTTCATCACTCTTTATTTCAAAGTTTTCATCAGTCTTGAACACGATTACTTTTCCTAGCACTAAATGAGCCTAAATATTTTTTAAGTATATATTCTCATGTTACAATATTAAATTTAGAGTTGGAATTGTTATAATTTAGTAGGTATTCATGACTTAGATTACACATTATGGGGAAATTATTTATCTTATGATTTTGATTTAGACGTTTCTCTTACATCGGTAGATTCAGCTTGTGATTGTTTAACTAGGAGATGACATGATATGAGTGAAATATTATGAGTGCTTGCATTTTGCTTCAATTTGTATTCAATAAAAAAAAACCAATCAACCTCTAGAACATACTTAGACGAGGTCATTTTAGGTCAATCAACCGAAGAAAAACAAAATTATTTAGATTCCAGTCATTATGGGTGTTAATGTTGAGCAATAATGAATGATTCTTGAACTTTAAAACTTTTCATAATAAAATCCAGCGCATGTAGATCTCATAAACAATTCAAACACACAAATCATTCAATCCATAAGACACAAGATGTACACTGGGAAAACCCTCCAAGTCCAGAGGATGAAAAACCCATCAATCCTTTGAGTATGATAGATCATTGCAGTGAATGATTTTACAACATTTGTAGATTGCCTGATAAGAGATATCAAAGAAGCACTAGAGAATAGAGATCCTTTGGAATACTGTCTCATCCTTGCCAAGTGCATAGCACTTTAAACAAGTTTATTCAGTCATACAATGAGAGGTAGTGAATGGTTGCATGTTTTTATCCATGATGAACACTATGTGCATTGTTCCTACTTTAACCTTATGCACCTTCCTTGACTTGGTACCAAGTTGTCACCTTGAAATTCTCACCCATGCAGAAGATATGGGTCCTCCATTAATTCACTGAATGTTAACTTCGTTTAAGTGAATGTGAACTGATTGATTTGAACTGGACTAAATTAAACTAAACTAGAAACTAAATTGATTGAATTGAACTCAATCATCAACTAACTGCTTGACCATTAGTTAGGAGTTTAACTGAATTTATTTAGTGCTTCACAATCAGTGCCATCCACAAACAAGCACTTTGCATAAATCAAGGAGTAGATTCCTTAATTAACTTAAACTTGTTTTCCATAGCTTTGACTTAACTGATGTCTTTGCAATTCAAGTTCACTGGAGGTCTGACATGGGTAATCTGAATCTTTACTCTGTATCTGTGCTCATCTCATTTACCATTAATTAATTTGTGCTTGGTCCATATGTGTTTAATTAATTAATCATCTTTATCATAACATACTTAGAAGGATTGTGTTAAATTTTCATATGCTTAACTAAGACATCAGTATATCATTTCATTTTTCATAATAAAAGCATATAAAACAGGATCATTGAAAGAAACAGTATCACAAGAACAACACAGATTTATCCTGGGAAAAACCTAAAGGGAAAAACCCAGCAAAAGCTTCCTCAATATAGATGCCCCAAAAAGGGAAAAAGGTAAAACCAACAAGGAGATCAAAAACCTGATTCTCCTCCTTCTCCAGCAACTCCTCTCCTCCACAAGTGCGCTATTCCAAGTGAGTGTGTGTGTCTCAAGTGAGTAGCACTACACCTCTATTTATATTCATCCATTCACTTAAATTTTACTCAATTAACATGTCGGCTTAAGTTAACTCATGTAGGCTCGAGTTACACATGTAGGCTCAAGTAACCACACTGGGGTACTGATGACCCACCTTTACAATTTGAGGGGACTACCTCATGACTCTTATTAGTTCTTCCGATTAGGAGCATCAGGGTACAATGAAATACAAATGGTTCTCCCGGTTGGACCATCGGGGACCAAAAAAGATACATAAAGAATATTCTTCGAAGTTACAATATTTCAACACTCCCCCTTAACGAGAAGGGTATTCTACATCAACAACAACAGGAGCAGAGATGGGGGACATCATCAACATCAACAGGGTAACACATCTATAAATCATTGGAAGCTTTTCAACATCATGTAGTCTTCATCTTCAATCTTCAATCTTCATCATCAGCAACATATTTAGTCTTTGATCAACAACATCTTCAGCATTTTGATCTTTCAATTAACAACGACATCTTCAGCACTTGGATCTTTCGATCAGCAACATCTTTAGCACTTTGACTGTCCGATCAGCAACAACATCTTCAGCATTTTGATCAGCAACATCTTCAGCACTTTGATTTTTTTTTTTTGATCAGCAACAACATCTTCAGCATTTTGTCCTTTTGATCAGCAACATCTTCAGCATTTTGACTTTTCGATCAAAAACAACATCTTCAGCACCTATGACCTCTTGATCAGTAGCAACATCATCATCATCATCATATTCTGATCTGTCGATCATAATCATCATCACATTCTGATCTTTCGATCAGAAACATCATCATCATACTCTGATCTTTCGATCAGAA
>LPNX010076947.1:703898-742080 GCA_001517045.1 Pseudotsuga menziesii
TAGCAACAACCTGCAATCCACAACTCAAAGACTTTTTCTTTGGATCACTTTTGGACTTAAAGTCCAGGGATGATACAATCCCACCACATTCTCGACAACCGAAGTTACCGGATTGATTACGGGAGAATCAATCCCTATCACTTTAGGACTAAGTCCAAGGACGATGCAATCCTACCACATTCTCGACAACCGAAGTCACCGGATACAATTACGGGATAATCACTCCCTATCACTTTCGGACTTGAGTACAAGGATGATGCAATCCTACCACATTCTCGATGACCGAAGTCACCCGATACAATTACGGGATAATCACTCCCTATCACTTTAGGACTTGAGTCCAAGGATGATGCAATCCTACCACATTCTCGATGACCGAAGTCTCCCGATACAATTACGGGATAATCTCTCCCTATCACTTTAGGACTTGAGTCCAAGGATGATGCAATCCTACCACATTCTCGATGACCGAAGTCTCCCGATACAATTACGGGATAATCTCTCCCTATCACTTTAGGACTTGAGTCCAAGGATGATGCAATCCTACCACATTCTCGAGGACCGAAGCCACCGGATCTATTATGGACATATGTCCCAGGATGATACAATCCCTCTTCATTCTCGAAGACCGAGGTCTTCGGATCACTTTAGGGAAGGTGCCCAAGGATGATACAATCCCATCACGTTCTCGATGACCGCGATCACCGGATCTATTATGGACAGATGTCTCGGGATGATACAATCCCTCTTCATTCTCGAGGACCGAGGTCTCTGGATCACTTTAGGGAAAATGCCCAGGGATGATACAATCCCACTGCAACATCACTACTCCCCCTTTCGAGGAAGGTCTGTCCGAACAACACCAAGCTTGTCTCGAAAGTGTTTGAACTCTACTCGAGGCAGAGGCTTCGTCGGTACATCATCATCCAAACCATCATCATCTACATCTTCAATATCTGAATACTGATCTATCACCATCTATATCTCTAGTATGTGAATACTAAAAGCATCATCATCTATATCTTCAATATGGGAATACTGAAACATCATCATCTCTATATTCAATATAGAAATACTAAATCACCATCATCTGCATCTACAGTATCATTATCTTCATCTTATCTTGTATGTAGAAATACCGGATTTCTACGTGTTATGTGGAACACAGGGTTCTTTGTCATCACAACTGTGGTTATCACATAGAATCATTGTTGTATCCATCTTCAGGTCATAGAGACTTGATATCGGCTTCTGAAGCCATATGGCTTCATAACATAGTAGAGCAATCTGCTATGTATTCTGCTTCAACCGTGCTAAGAGAAACACTGGACTATTTCTTGCTAAACCATGAAATCATAGCAGAACTCAAAGCATATACTTGATTTGATTTTCCTATCTGAGATAATTCCAGCCCAATCTGCATATGTGTAGCCATACAATCTATACTCATGGCTACCATCATAGTATAGACCAAAGTCTATAGTCTCTTTCAGATGTGTTTTGCAGCTACTAGGTGAACCCATCTTGGTTGAACAAGATATTGACTTAAGGTGTTCACAGCAAAACAAATGTCTGGTCTGGTATTTGTTAAGTACATCAATGACCCAATGATCTGTCTGTAGTGAGTCACATCCACTAACTCTAATGAGTCATCAGCTAACAGCTTCAGGTTGGAGTAAATTTGTGTGGCCATGACTTTGCATTTGAGTCTCTTCAATATCTCTACCACATACTTTCCCTGGTTGAGAAAGATTCCTTCTGAACTTTTCCATACTTCCAGACCTAGGAAATAATGCATTAACCCAAGGTCTTTCATCTCAAATTCTTCTGCTAGTTTCTTCTTACTTTCCATGATCTATTTCTCATTCCCTGTCAAGAATAAGTCATCCACATATAGTAATATAATTATAGGTACATCTTCTACAACCTTGTAGGAAAGGTTAGGATCATATTTACTCTTGGCAAATCCCATGCTCATCAGGAAACTATCTATTCTTCCATACCAAGCTCTGGGAGCTTGCTTCAGGCCATAGAGGGCCTTCTTCAACTTGCATACTTGATTCCTTCTGTCTTCAGCTTCAAATCCTCATGAATATTCGATGTAAAACTCTTCCTCAATCATACCATTAAGGAAGGCTTGTCTTTATTTCATCATGGAAGAAACTACCGTGATAGTTTTGAGGAAAATGTACCTTGCTTCCAGAAGTAAGTGTCTCTTCAGATTTAATTCCCTCTTTCTGATAGAAACCTTTAGCCACAACTCTTACCTTACTTCTATCAGCAACATATCTTATCTTGCAAATCCATTTGGAAGATACCACATTCTTGCTTTCTGGTTTGAGTACTATATCCCAAACATCATTCTAGTATCACAACATCTTCTATGAGTTTGTCTTCTCAGGTCATCAACATATCCTAGTCTTTTGCATTCAACCTTGAAGGTTGGAACCTACTTTACTCTTGGTAAAGTCTCGATCCATCACAAAGCTATCCATCATGTCATACCATGTCAAACTCATATATAATTTTCTATAGTCACTCCCCCTGAAGTGGGGTATCATATTCCCTCTTCATTCTATACAGGTGGTTCTATGCTTGACATATACTGGTCAATAGATTATGTCATGTCATAGTCTATTCTTTATAGGGAGAATCACGAACCTTGCTTTGTACACTTGTTCCATCATATCGTATACATCATTCCTGTTACTCTTTGATCACAGCTTCTTTTATAGCATTCTTTTCTTCATCTTGAGTTATCTCTTGTACCCATGGTGGTCTTCATCCTTCAAGGTGGATCTACCATTCTCTGAAGCTCTTTCTTCCGTCATGGTGTCTCTGACCCTGGGAGCTTCAGATTCATGTTTATTGGAGTGAATCTTGAACTGTCATCACTTGTTCTTCGGAACAATTCTCATCCTTCTCTTCTTGTAGGAGGTTGTTCGTGACCTTTCCTACAATTCAAATGTACCAGTTTCATGGTTAGAGATATTTCATAAAACATATGTATAACGAAAAATTCTTATGCATCATGCAACTATTTAGTTAATACAACATTCATCCATATCTCACATAAACTTTCTAGATGCCTTCCATCTCTACCATGACATTATTGAGATTGTGCACTAATCCAATATGTCAGCGAAGAGGTTTGATAAGTAGCAATGGAGAGTTGTATAGCACCATGAGCTACTTACCCATCACATGCATATTAGTAGTATATAGTCATTAATCCAAACAATCTATCATGCATAACACATCACTGAATATAATCAAATGTATAACAAAACAATATCATGAAATGACAATTGAATACTTATCTTTATTTGTTTCATGGGTATATTCCTTCTTGAGTCTTCAACTTTATCGTCTTCTTCATTCATGATAGCATCGTTTCTTATCCAAATGCTGAGGTGGATAAGAAGTTCTTCAAGAGTTGAGATCTTCATATTCCTCATTGATTGAGGGATCTTCTTTGGAAGATGAGAGCTTGATCTTTAGAGACGAGATTCTTCTTCTTCCCAAAGTCTACTGAAAGTAATCAATTCCTTCTGGAACACATTCCTTGAATTAATGAATTCCATGATCCTGGGAGGCCATTCAAGGTGGCCATCACCACTTCTGCATTCTTCACTTCTTCTCCAGCTGGTTTCTTAAGGTCATATTTCGATCTATGTTCTTCCCTTCAAATAGCTTGGTCAAGGAATCAAACCTCATCGATGTCTTTAGGGAAGACACTTGTAGAACAAGTTGATTCGAGACTGAATCATCAATAATCTTCTGGGATTTGACCAAGTTCTTCTTGTGAAAGGCTTCTAGCCTCATCTCCCTCTGAAACTGGAACCTCTATGCTCATGTAGGTGTCCAATCCATTTTATTCAGAGAGATCATATACTTCTAGGCTTGGAAGTTGTCAACTTCACCAAGCTTATCATCAAGCTGATGTGATAGATCACTTTGAAATGAGAACCTCAAATGAACATAGCAAAGGATTAGATCTTACCGATTTGAGGTGTCCTTCCGTGTTCTGGAGTTGGTTGATCAAGGGTTTGTCACAGAAACCCTAATTTTAAAACTTGGAATATTTCATATCTGATTGGATAGACAGATAGATCTCTTCAAATGGAGCTGTCCAATGTACTCCATTTCTAAAAACAGTGGAGGGAAGCTTCCGGAACAGGAAGCCCTAATTTTCCAATTTCTTCTATAGAAATTCCTGTTACTGTTTCTATGATATCTCCGAAATTTCTGCTCCTATATGTCTGAAATTTTGTCATAAGGAAACCTCATATGTCCTTTATCCACCACCATAGGTTTCATCAAAATTGGTTTCACCATTTGGGATTTATGATCCTTTTTCCCAAGGTGACCTGTTACAGGACTGTTCATAACAACTAAGTTGTACGGGATGCCACGTGTCACTGGTTCATCTTCTGAGTCTGATATTTGGACCACCAAAATTAAAATCCATGCCCTTTTTGGAACATCTTCAGGAATTCCATTTGGACCTCTTTGGCCCAAGATATTGCAATTCTCCCCAGGTGTCCTGTTTAGGGATGAATTCTAGAAGAGGCTGGAACCCTAACTTGGAGAGAACATATCTCCTGGAATACAGCGAATCTGAGGATGAATTTTGGACACAGTGTTCATCAGGATTTGATCTTCGGCCCCTGCAATTTTCAGCTCCTGAACCTTTTCCAATATTGGAATATAGCGAATCGGCCAAAACATAGCATTTTTAGTATTTAGGGTTTTTCTAGCTCGGGGTCAAACTAGGGTTTAACTTTCCCGGAGATTCACCCAACCAAAAATCTTGATCCAGGTCTCTAAAATTAGGTTTTGATGAGGAGAATAATCCTATTCTCGTCTCACTCAAAAATTCCTCTTCTGTAGAAAGCCCTAATTTCCACATCGAAAATTGAAAATGCTCGGAATCGAATTCCGCTTCGACAGAACGATGCACCCTTCAAAGGAGAGTCAGCCTAGCCTTCTTTTGCTGATTGATTGTGGAGAGAGAACCAAAAAAAATAAGAATCCCTAGCTTTTGTAACTTGTGAAATCTTCCCTATTTAGGTTAGCTCTGATACCATGTTAATTTTTCATATGCTTAACTAAGACATCAGTATATCATTTCATTTTTCATAATAAAAGTATATAAAACAGGATCACTGAAAGAAACAGTATCATAAGAACAACACAGATTTATCCTGGGAAAACCCTAAAGGGAAAAACCCAGAAAAATATTCCTCAATATAGATGCCCCAAAAAGGGAAAAAGGTAAAACCAACAAGGATATCAAAAACCTGATTCTCCTCCTTCTCCAGCAACTCCTCTCCTTCACAAGTGCGCTATTCCAAGTGAGTGTGTGTGTCTCAAGTGAGGAGCACTACACCTCTATTTATATTCATCCATTCACTTAAAGTTCACTCAATTAACATGTCGTCTTAAGTTAACTCATGTAGGCTCGAGTTACACATGTAGGCTCAAGTAACCACACTGGGGTGCTGATGACCCACCTTTACAATTTGAGGGGACTACCTCATGACTCTTATTAGTTATTCCGATTAGGAGAATTAGGGTACAATGAAATACAAATGGTTCTCCCGGTTGGACCATCGGGGACCACAAAAGATACATAAAGAATATTCTTCGAAGTTACAATATTTCAATAGATTGTTCCATACTAATGATCATATGTATTACCTCGGGTCATATAGAAATATGCTAAAGTAATTCGCTCTAGGGATAGCTAATCCCTAGGGGAGACTTATAGCACCTAGTGACCATGACTAGCAATACATCACATAACATATCCACATGACTGGATACAACACAAATCCTATCTTGATACAACACAAGCTATATGGTCTTGATACAACACAAGAATCCAACCTTGATACAACACAAGATCAAAGTACAAACATATTTCATGAATAGGACTTGATACAACACAATGTCCTAGCTTGATACAACACAAGATTCCTCAACTTAATACAACATAAGTTTCTAACTTGATACAACACAAGTCTCTTAACTTGATGCAACACAAGTTATTGAACTTGATACATCACAAGTTCCAGACTTGATACAACACAAGTCTCCTGGAGAATGATTCCAGATGTTGTACATTTAACACTCCTTCTCAGCGAGGGAGATGTTCTCTTCCATACCAAGATTATCTCAGAAGTGTCTGAACTTCTTCACAAATAGAGGCTTTGTCATCACATCTACAATCTGTTCATCAATAGCTATGGACTGAATTTTTACAATACCTTTCTAAACCATGTTGTGAATGAAGTGATACTTCATTTCTATGTGTTTCGACTTGTCATGAAACACAATATTTTCAGAAATATTTATACAACTATGGTTATCACACTTGATCATTGTAGCCTCTATCTTTTCATCGAAAAATCCTCCAAGTATCTTTCTTAGACACACTGCTTCTTTGCAAGAAGTACTAGCAACAATGTACTCAGCCTCTGTGGTGCTCTTAGAAACTAAACCCTACTTTCTACTAGACCATGAAATCATAGCAGCACCCAAGATGAAACAATAACCAGAATTTCTCTTCCTATTAATAATGTTGGCACCCTAATTAGAATCAATATATCCAAGCAATAAGACTCCTCCATTGGAGGCATACCTGAGTCCATAAGAAACTGTACCATGGGGTATCTCAAAATATGCTTACCTACAATCCAATGTCTGTGTCTAATATCGGTCATGAATTGACTCAAAATGCTAACTGCGTAGCAAATGTCTTGACTCCAATTCATCAGGTACATCAATGAGCCAATCAACTATTTGTATAATGTGGGGTCCACTAGATCCAATCCCATCTCAACCTAATGGTGTTTCCTCAAATTGGAATCCATTGGAGTATTCATGGATTTACAATCCACCATGTCAAATCTACGAAAATGTACACAGTGTACTTCCCTTGAGATAGAAATATCTCATCATTCCTCTACCAAATTTCAATGCCTAGGAATTAGTGCATAAGACCTAAGTATTTGATCTCAAACTCTGAGGTAAGCTCCATCTGACACTCAACAATCAGTATTTCCTCTCCAGTGAGGAAAATATCATCCACATATAGGACTAATATCAGATGTTGGTTCTCCACTACTTTAAAGTACAAATTTGAATCTGCATCACTCATCAAGAAACCCAGTTTATGAAGTTAACTGACTATTCTGGCATACCAAGCTTGAGGAGCTTGTTTTAACCCATACAAGGATTTATTCAACTTTCACACATGGGAATCCTTCCTATGTATCACAAAACCCTCATGCTGCTCAATGTAAACCTCTTCCTCAACCTCACCATTGAGGAAGGAAGTCTTCATAATTTGGTGAAGTTTCCAGCCCAATACTAGTGCAAGTGAAATAATAGATCTAATGGTGGTATACCTGGCCACTAGAGAAAAAATATCCTCATAATCAATGCCCTCTTTCTGAGAAAAGACACAATCAAAAAACATGGCTTTGTACTTGTACACACTGCCATATGCGACATGCTTTATCTTGTAAATCCATATGGAAGTTACAACTGACTTCCTTCCAGGTCTAGGAACAATATCCCAAACATCATTCTTCATATTAGAATGATATTCTTCTGCCATAGCATATTTCCACACTTGCTACTCTACATCCTCTTCATATGATGAAGGCTCTGAGTCACTGATGTTGCTAATCAATGCACCATATTTTTAATACCTATAAGGATGATTTCTCTCTCTGTAAGTGCCTACTGGTGCTCCATGCTTCTCAACATCTCTTAATACATCTCAAAACCATGTGGGCATCCTCTTTGTAGGAGGTTCATCAACTAGTTCAGCTGGTTCATTAATGACAGTTAGCTCTACATGCTCTATTGGATTCTCCCTCTGAACATTAGAAGGGGAAGAATCATCATCATGATCCTATGATATAGGAGCCTCTTTATCCTCTGTCTCTAGATCACATTCAAACTCTTTTGACCGCTTGAATGATGCCTCCTCATGGAAATTCGCATCTCAACTAACCTCAACATGTCTCTCACCAGGTACATATATTCTAAATGCCTTGGAGGTCTCATTGTAGCCAACAAAAGTTCCCTTCTTTCGAGAAGGTTCCATCTTGGTTCTTTTTTCTTTTGGAATGTGAATATAAACAAGACATACAAATATAAGAAGATGTAATATGCCTAGTTCTCACCAATGAACACCTCTTCAGGTGTTTTCTCATCAAGGGTTGCATGCATAATTATGTTATGTATGTACACTATTGAACTAGTGGCTTCTTCCCAAAAATAAGCAGATAGATCCTGATTATGTAACATGGATTTTGCAGCCTCACAAATAATTCTATTATTTCTCTTTGCAACCCCATTCTATTGTGGGTTGTAAGGAACTGTTAACTACCTAAATATCCTTGCATCAATACAAAGCTCATTAAAGGAATTTGATTCAAATTCTCCACCATTATCAGACCTTAGGGCGTGGATATGCCTACTTGTATGATTCTCAACTAAGGCTTTATATTCTTGGAATTTACTGAAGGTTTAACTTTTGGCTTTCATGAATTAAATACAGGCCTTATGGGAGAAATCATCAATGAATCAAACATAGTAAAGATGTTCACTAAGGGAAGGGGATGACATGGGTCCACATACATCTGAGTGTACTAAATCTAATATGCCTTTGGATCTAGTATGGCTGCTGGGAAACTTATTATTAACATTCTTTCCTAAATCATAGCCCCGACAAACAATATTATGCACAAAATCAAAACTAGGCATACCTTTCATCGTTCGCTGTAAACCAGGTTGTGCTGTGAAGTGGAGGTTCCCAAGCATCCTATGCCACAACTCACATGGACTGATAGTATGATGTACCATGTTTGAAATACACTTTCCTGGGACCTTGTAAAGTCCTCCCTCTCAAGCTCCAATGATAGTAGTAGTATCAATGTTATGGTTCTTCGACCACAGGTATGCTTGATTCTCCATGAAGATGACTTGGAAGCCCTTATCTTCAAGAACTGAAACAAAGAGTAAGTTCTTATTTAAACTAGGGACATAAAGGATGTCATGCACATGCAGTGTGTCTCCTGAGCTCAGTTGGAAGGATGTGGATCAAACTCCTTGGTTCGAATATGTGGAATTGTCTCCCAATTCTACCATGCATGAAAATTGTTTCTCTTTTAGGTTGGAGATTGTGCCCTTGTATCCTGACATGTTCTTTGAAGCACCACTGTTGTTGGAGGAGCAAGTCAGTATGTTGACTTGAATGATAGCTGACTTAGTCGATCAGTCGACTAAGTCAGTCCACCGACTAATTAGAGATTAGGTCAGCCACCTAAGGTCGTGTCGGTTGAGTGAACCGACAGATAGTTATTTTGTAACTGTTTGTAAATCGTATATATTAGGCTGTTGAGCCAGATGAGAACTCAGTTCAGTTCTAGGCATTGTATGGACCCTCTCATGCTAATATAATCTGTTATTTTATCTACTTGTTCTTATCTCTTGTCTTTGTTATGTATGTATGTTTTGGTATGTATTATTGGTAACCCTATGTGATCTATGAGATTACAACATTGGTTTCGTTGCCGGTAGTACATGTCTGAGATGTATGCAAGAAGATGATATCAAAACAGGACATTAAGGACTGGTGGGAGTGTAAAGTAGAAAATTATTTGCAGAATTATGCACGAAGAAACAGATTGACGACCGCACAAGAAAAAAAAAGATTCTTTACAGAGACACATGAGAAGTTTGTAGAATCAGTGCCCCAACTTCTAAAGAAACTCTTGGATGAAAAATCCAGAAGGGACTAAAGATCAACATTTACTAGAAAAAATGATTCGTGGGGGAAGAAAAAACTTATCAGAGTGGTTTGAAAAACATCGTCGATGAATTCTGTGAGGAGCAAGCAATAGAAGACAGAACTTCGGTGGAAACCGTCAAGAAGAAATTCTACACAGACCTCACCAAGCAATTTTTGTGTTCCTTACCGACCTTGCTATTTAAGTTCCTGATCGAGAAAGGAGTGGGTCATATTGTTGAACCCCATACATCACTTCGTGGACTGCCATTAAACCCTAACTAGGCAGAAAATCAAAAGAGGTGGGAAAAATTCATTGTCGAAAGGGAGTGGGAATGCTTCCTAAGCAAGTAGACCGAACTATCTAGGCTTTCTAAAGCATCGGGTAGGCTATGGGGGGGTAGCTGGTCATATGTTGGAATAAAGTGGAGTCAATTCTAGTTGACTAAAGGAGATACCAATCACCAGTAATGAGAAGTCAACCTAAAAAGGAAATCGGGAAGACAGTGTCACACAAAGGTATGACGGACTTCCAGAAAATAGAGAGGGAGAGGAGGCTACAAAGTAGGGAAGAAAGAAGAGAAAGAGATTTAGTGTTATAGAGAGGAATGAGTACTAGGGTGACTGACCAGGAAAGAGATCTGCCAAATTTGGGTCATGACCAACAAGAAGAAGGCGTGGAAAAAGAGGCGTCCCCTATGCAAGAATAATAATCGATAGAGCAGTGAGAAGCTCTCCAATTAGAAGTTCCCCAGGAAGTAAAACCTCCAACAGATCCACGTACCCAGATACAAGCTATTATTGAAGAGGACCTCAGACTAGGAGCTGGTGACTTTGGTATATGGAGTCGACTAGACGACGAAACATACACTGGTAGACATCTAATTATCCATCGACCAGAAGAAGGAAATTGGGTTACGCTTCAGGAGGTACCCTTCAACCGAAGTATCCACTTACTTTTACTGACACATGAAGGAGCACCCCCCCTACCAAATACAGCTTTGGAAGACACAGAACATTTAGAACTGCAGACAAACAATTGCAGTTGGACATCGACAGAAGAATTTGACACTAATTGACTGTTGGTCAAAGAGGAAATGACAAAAACAACCAACGAGAACGAGAGTTTCGTCGATGATAGTTCCATAGAGAGGACTAATAAAATAACCCCACTTCCCACACCACCACCTCCACCACCGCCACCTCCTGAAGAAAGCATTGCAGTGACTCCGACATGGGTCACAGGTCAGCACACATTCCCCTATATGAGGGTGATGAGGACCCCAGATGACACTAGTTCATCTATGAGTCAACTTGGGAGGCTAACCAAGTTAAGGAAGAAGACAGGAAGATGGCGCAGTTCGCTGGTGCCTTGAGGAAAAGGGCATTAACTTGGTACATGAACTTTTCTGAAAGAACACCCCGATCAACCAAAGCTGAGATCAAAGCACAATTTCTATCATTTTTCAAAACTCCAGATGCAAAACATCTGGCAGCAAAGAAACTAAAAATGACATCGCATAAGCCAGGAGAAACTGTCCGTGATTACAATAAATTATGGAAAGACCTTCTTAGCCAACTGGACTATGTTATTGATGAACAATTATTAATCCAGTGGTTTCTTGCAGGCTTATCACAGAAAATTTACCGACACATAAGTCTAGAGACATTCAAGACTTACAAAGATGCACTTACAAAATCTCTCCAAGTAGAAATGGATGAGGACATACCAGCATACTCCACCGATCACAGATAAGAAGAACAGCTTGAGCGTACATAAGTCATTAAAAGAATTAAACCTCAAAAGTGAGGATATCTGGTGCATGAAGTGCTCGACGGCTGGACATTCAAAAGACAACTGTTGACAGGACATCAGCCGGCAGGACGTTCGATTCGTGCAGAATAAATGTTTTTGCGACATTGGCCAAGAGCATGGAGACCAATTGACAAAAGATTACCCGTTCAACATGAAGAATGGCAAGGCATCTTGGTGTGCAATCTATGAAACTAAAAATCATAACATGGCCTACTTCCATCTGAATCTCAAGAACCAAAAAAATTATCATGCAGTCTATCAGACCAACGCAGTTGCACAGAGTAATGAGAAAAACCACGCGCCAAACTATCAAAACAATCAAATATACGAGCATCGGTATGACAACCAATGTGGAGGCTATGGAGGTCAAGGTCGATTCTCTGGGAATTGAGACAATCAACCACGTCGACCCATCCAATGTTTTACATGTTATAAGGAGGGACATCGGTATGTAGACTATCCATACAAAGACAGAACTGACCTCAAATTTTGTATTGGTTGTGGAGTAGGGGATCACTCATTAGAGGATTGCCCTACCATGCTAGAAAAAATAAATAAAAAGAAAAATATTAATGTCTTGTTGTGTGTGTAAAATAATGATGTAATAAATACAAAGAATTTCCATATCGTAACCTGACAAGGGACAAAAATAGGAAACGATAACCCATGAATCAGCAAAATAAAAGAAAATAATGTCTACCCTAATCCAGTTAAAGAAAAACATATATATAAAGATGCAACAAATGCATTTAAATAATTTGCACGATAGGAAGAGGCTAAAAACAATCGACATAACACAATAAAAGAATTAATACAGCTAGTACAAAAAGATAACTCAACATGTCAATTCATCGACTTACTATATGAAATAAAACACAACAACATCGGAAAACAAACAAAGAATATCTGTAGTCTAAATAAAAAAGATAAAAGTGATGCCGACCCACTTGTCGACCTGGAAATTGAAGGATACCATGTCCAACAAGTTGTGCTCAACTTCGGATCACAAGTAAACATCATGACTCGTGACACTTGGGAACAACTAGGCATACCTCGACTATATGAGTCAGGTATATACCTGAAACTATCCGACCAAGGTCTAATTGAACCTATTGGACTCTGGAAAAATGTTGACACAACAATTAAGGGAATATCAACCAAAGTCGACTTTGAAATTATTGACCCTAAGGAAGGATCTAGCTCCTTCCTAGCGTTAGTAGGTCGACCTTGGGGAAGAAAGATGGAAGAATCGATATCCCTAGATAAAGGGAGAATAAAATTAAAAGGAAACGGACAAAGGTTCATTGTACCTATTCATCCATCCCAAGGAGAACCTTGGACAGAACCTATCGATGAAGAAGTTGATATCCGACAACTTTATCAGATAGAAAATAATGCAGATTATACAGAACCTAATATCTATGGAGAACTTCACTTAGGAAACCAAGACTCAGTAGGATATAATTCAGATGCAGAATTATATGATTGGGAAGTCAAGAACTACGAAACACAAGCAAGAGGGTGTTGTACTATCCAAAAAGTATAGAAAAATCCCACCCAATAGTGCTTCATAGTGTCCATTGTACCAAAAATATTTGAGAAAAAAATTAGGGAATACCCCACTTTAAAACCTACAAATGTAAATATTACACAAATCCCAAGATATAAAGAAAGAGAATCACCAATCATGCACATAGAACAAGTGTCCAAAAATATTGGTGAACATGGTTGACTACAAATTTTAGCAGAGACTTTTATAGGACAAGCTGCTGGATGGTGGGATACCCATCAGACAAGACTGCAGACCTAGACAACAGCTTCAACTTACTTTATATAAAGGTTTGGAGGAAAGAAGTTAACCAACCAAGATCAGATACGTATTTTCATTCAAGGACAGAATCCACAAGACCATATTAAGACATGTGAAAAAGAATGGAGAAGACTTGGGTATAAAGATGAACATGCATGGCCACATCTATTCCCATCAACCCTCGCCGACTTACCAAACAAATGGTATAAGATGGAGGAAGACCGAGGTGAAACATTCCTATGGCATGAACTCAGAGAAAATTTTATCAACGATTTCAACTTTATACCACAAAATAAGAATTTGGTCGAAACAGCAAAGCAGATTCAGGAATTTATACAGCCGACAGAAAACAAACCCTTAAAAGATAACCGACAGACAATGGATTGTAACAATATACAAACTGAGACAATACCACAGTCAACAAGACTACAGTTGGAAAATGAAAATATAGAGGGGAAAAGTTTTAGAAGGAAATCAAACCATGTCGAAACGACCAAACCTATTCGCACAGTACTCAAAGTTGGAACAACCAACAAGGAGGATACTGACCGAATGAATGCAAATGACTTCCCTACCGCATTCTCACAGTTTAAAGAAGGAAGTCAACCAATCAATGAAGCAAAAGCACCAAAATGGCTAGATGCTAAGGTCAAAACTAGAGAATTCGACATATCAAATGATGACCGACCAAAAATGGCAAATATTGGAGACTACTGGAGTGAATAGCAAAAAACAGAAATAGTGAACCTCTTAAAATAGTTCCAGGATGTATTTTCCCGAGATTATATAGATCTCAAAGGTTTAGTCCATGAAATGGGTGAAATGAAAATTGACACTAAACCTGATGTTAGACCTGTGAAGAAAAGGCCATATAAGCTAGCTCATAAATACAAAGAGATAGTAAAAAAGGAGATTGATAACATGCTTCAGCAGGCATCATCTACCCTATTGACCAATCGGAATGGGAAATTCCAATGGTTGTTCAACCTAAGAAACATGATCCGACCAAATTAAGAATTTGTGTCGACTTCAGGGAGCTAAATAAAGTGACACTAACAGACCCATTTCCAACTCCTTATGCAGATGAAATCTTAAATGAAGTTGTAGGACATGAATTCCAGTCATTTATAGATGGATTCTCAGGTTATAACCAAGTGCCAATAACGAAAGAAGATTATAAATAGACAACATTTGTATGTGAATTTGGCTCATTTTCTTACAACGTTATGCCTTTTGGATTAAAGAATGCATCTACAGTATTCTCTAGAATTGTGGTCAAAAAATTCCAAGAATATATTTACAAAACCATGGCAGTATACTTTGATGATTTGACAATATACTCCATGTTAAAATATCATTGCAAGTGGCTAAGGCTTTTGTTGGAAAGATGTCGACAAATCCAGTTAGCTTTAAACATTAGGAAGTGCATATTTGTGACCCCCATAGGGATATTGTTAGGACACATTGTCTGTAAGGAAGGCATTAAGGTCGACTTGGCAAAAATCAAAATTATCCTCGACCTCAAACCACCAGTAAACTCAAAACAAGTCAGGGTGTTACTTGGCCACACAGGATATTACAGAAAATTCATAAGATATTATTCAGATATGACCTATGAACTAGAAGAACTATTAAGGGAAGATACAGAATTCAACTGGACAGAGGAATGTCACATATCATTTGAAAAACTAAAAAGAAAACTAGTCAAAGCACCAATCTTAAGGTTTCCAAACTGGTCGCTAAATTCCATGTCCACATTGATGCATTAGGTCTAGCAATAGGAGCAATCCTAACTCATCCAGGAGATGATGGAATGGATTATCCTATAGTTTACAGTAGTAGAAAACTAAACAAAGCTAAACGAAACTATTCGACGACAGAAATAGAAGCATTAGGAATGGTCTTTGCACTACAAAAATATCGACATTATCTCCTAGCTAATCCATTTATCTTTTACATTGATCACCAGGCATTAAAATAACTTGTGAATAAGCCTCTACACCATGGAAGAATTTGACGATGGCTACTTCTATTCCAAGAATTTGAGTTCGAAGTCGTTGTCAGACCAGGTAAGATAAATTTCAGTCCCGACCATTTATCTCGAGTCGACACAGGAGAGGAACCGACAGGAGTCGAAGACGACTTACCAGATGCACATTTATTTCAAATAGAAGCAGTCCCAGCAGAGTTAGAGGAAATAGCTCAGTTTTTAGAAAATGGACAAGGACCAGAAGGCATGAGTACCAAAAAGAAACACATCTTAGCCATGAAAGTCACACCTTATAGACTCATAAATGGATTCTTGTACAAAATGGTTTTAAATGACATCCTTAGAAGGTGTCTACTAGAACATGAAAGGAACAACATTATGCATGAAGCACATTATGGACCTATAGGAGGACATTTCTAAGAAGACACAACTGCAAAGAAAATCCAACAATCAGGGTTATGGTGGCCGACACTTCACAAAGATTGCAAAAAATTTGTAAGCCAATGTGACAAATGCCAACGACTAGGTTGACCCCTTCCTAGCACAGAAATGCCCTTGATCTCAGTAAACCCAAGTTTGACATTTGAAATTTGGGCCATCGACTTCATAAGACCATTTCCTATACCAGCAAAAAGAACAGGTGCAAGGTACATAATAACTGCAGTCGAATATGTAACCAAATGGGCAAAGGTAGAACCAGTCGACACATGTTCCAGTGAGATAGCTGCTAAGTTTATCTATGAGAATATCATTACCAGATTTAGATGTCAATTAACCCTAATTAGTGACCAGGGAACACAATTTATCAATAGAACTATCAAAACTCTAACAGACCAGTTCTAAATCGACCATCGTCGGAGTACAACATGCCATCCTCGGTCGAATGGAGTAATTGAAGCATTTAACAAAACACTAACAAAAGGATTAACAAAAATATGTAATGCAGACAAAGACGACTAGGATGAAAAGATACCTGCAGTAATATGGGCATATAGAACAACATACAAACATTCAACCGACCAAACCCCTTTTCGACTAGTGTATGGACAAGAAGCAATAGTTCCATTACATTTCCGACAACAGACACCTATTATCACAGAGATTTTACATGTCGATGTCGAACAAGGAAGAAAGGACCGACTATTGCAACTAAGTAAACTCGAAGAACAACGACTAATGGTGATACAACATCAAGAAATCCAGAAACATCAACAAAAAGCATGGCATGACAGAAACATCAAAAACAAAAACCTATCGGTAGGAGACCTTGCTTTACTATACAATAGTCGAATAAAAGGAAAACCTAAAAAGCTCCATACAGAATGGATGGGACCCTATGTTGTCGAAGGAATACATGCCAACATATTAGTTCGACTAAAGACGCTACAAGGCATAGTATTTCGGAAACTCGTTAATGGAGCCCGACTGAAACGCTACAAAAACTATAAAAAAAACACATATAACGACCATAACGGTTAAAAAAAAACTATAAAAACCTAAAAATCCAAAAATCAAATAGTACTATTATATGCACAAAACTATGACAGGAAATCACCACTTCGACAACCGACATCATGCCCATCGACATAACACCATCGACCATTTTCATAACTGACATCGACCGACGACCTCAATAGTCCCATCGTGCATTCATAACTTCGAGCACCAAAAGAAAATCACCATTAACACGCACTCAAGTGTTCTAGCTGCAACATCACGTTCGCCATTAATACACCCATCGACAAGAACATCCAATGCATCCCCTATAAATACTAAACCACCAAAGGATCATTCACCACAATTCAAACAGAGAGAGCATCATAGAAACTAGACGAATGAAAACCAAGAGCACCGTAGTAAAACCGACCCCTAAACCGACAAGATGGCACCAAAACATACCAGAGCCTCAGCCAAGACCAAGGAATTACAGACTGCAGAGACACCATTAGTGAGAATATTAAAGAACATTAAGAATGCTAAGGTGCAGGAAGGCTCATGGGAAAAACTATGGGCCAAGATAAAAGAATGGGTGTACGTTGACAAGAAACCTACCCAAGCTACAGAGAAAATACAACACAGTTCCATTGTAATTTATGTCAATGCGCCGCTCATGGCTAGCTTCGGTGGCACAAAAGAAACAACAGTCAAGTTTGTCATAAGCCGGTACCACAACTGTCGATTTTACTCCGACCAATCAGTCGACATCTCCGGGGAAGTCATTTCCAAATTAACAGGGCTATCAAACAAAGGAGACCCAGTACCAGTCGGTATAAAAGAAGGACTGGTCAAAGAAATAACAGGGTCGGCATCAGGAAAAAACTCGAAAGGGTTAATGATCAGTCAAATAACACATCGAATTCCATAGATTGTGGCCAAAATCATAGCTATTACACTCACAATGGCAAGTCGAGGAAGCGAACTCAAACTAGATATGTTGGAAGTAGTAAACACCATTGCAACCAACGAAAAGATATACATATGGGTTGAGTATGTCACAGACATGATCAAAAACCTCTATGAGAAATGCCAAGAAATGGGAGGAATTATCAGATTCCCATCCCTTATCTTATGGATAGTAATATTCACTATTTTCCCTGAAGGAGACAAAAAATTTCAAGAACCAAAAAAATTCCATATGTGGAGATTCAAACCTTTCTCCCAGAATGGAACTTGCCAATGGAAAGGTGTTGTTGGAAAACTGGCTCCAGTAGCTCAAAGTCCGCATAACCAGATGGAGGGTGCCTCAGAACATCCGATGAAGTCTGTCCAAAAAGGCCCACATCCAGCTGGAGCTCGACCATACCACGATGTGGTACATGCAGGGCGCCAAATCAAATGCAAAGACGCTCGACTATTATCCGTCAGTCGAAGCGATCTTTCGAGAACCATCTCGACAGGCGGGAACAAAGATACCAATACCAGAAAAAGAAAAGGAAACAGAATTCTTGATAGAGGAATCGTTGACAAACCAAGAAAAGGAGGAGGATTACGAACTTAACCTATACATCAATACCTTTGTGTCAGAGGAGGCACCGGTTGAAGGAACTGGTCAACTACAGATCATAATCAAGCCTCCAACGACACAAAGGGAAGAAACACATGCAGAACAGCAGGTAACCAATCCGGCTGAAGAAAATCTCATCCCAACTCAAAGACCGAGGGAAGGGATAGAAACCGAAAATCCAGAGTATGCTATCACCAAAGAGATTATCACCAAATTGTCGAAGGAGATAGAAGCTGCAAGAAAAAGGAAAAGAACACAACAACAACCACAAGGGAAAGGTAAGCGCAAGATTATAATTCCAGATTCCTCAGATGATGATGAGGAACTAGCAACTATGGCTCTCGACATAATAGAAGATGCCGCAGTAAAAAAAGTGCCATTCGAAACCCAATTTCAGAAATTTGTTGAGGGAGGGGCACAGCAAGGTCGACCAAAGAAGGTGAAGATCACGCACACTTCAACGCCTGAAAATGTTGTAGATATTGTGTCTACACCCCCACCTCCGTCTCCGACAAAAATAACAGAAGAGCCAGTACCAGAACAACTTTAAATAATCCCACTCGACTTATGAAAAAGTGCTATGTTGGAGGCTGTGAAGGAAAAGTTCAACCAGGACAGAGACCTCCAGGCTTACATCGAAAAATTGTCTGAGATATTCACCAAGGTGCAGAAGCTCTCTACCAAAGCACCTCTTTTCGAAGTCGGAGGATCCCGACTACCAGTTTCCCAACCTGGCTAAGTACTCTAGAGGCCAAAGACGGTGGCAATAATCAACTCAACATTCGAAAGGAACCCCAACAAAGAAACTAAATTTATTACACGTCGGGTCACATCTATCACTCCGATCGACCCTAAATCCCAACCACTAGTTGCTGAACTAACCGGAGGTGAGGAAGAAGAAAATATGGAGGACATAAATCAAAAAATTGACCAACTGTTCTCCAACTTGGACTCACCTCCTCAGATCAACAATCCACCACTTGACCACACTTCCACCAACCCAATCACACCCGACTATTCACCAACACCATCATCACCACCCCCGAACTCAGAACCCTTAATTCAACTAGCTGCACCAGAACCACCGCCACCATTAGTAACAATCGCATCCACTTTTGAACCCTCTGCACCCAACCAACCAAAATCACAACCAAATGCAGCAGAAATCCAACCGACTCAAACAAAAATACCATCAACCAATGCTGCACATCAAACAGACAATCCAGACTCAACTCTTGCAGGTACACAGGTGCCGAAACAAACAAAACCAGAGAAGCACAAAAATAAGAAGGAGAAAAAGAACAAGGACCATCATGGACAGCCAGCAATGGTCCACATCAATCTACTTGGGTCAACCACTATGGTTGATGCAACCAAATTAAGAGATCCAGAGCTAGGACAACTACTGGAAGCACTAGCAGTCGAAGCAAAAACAAGGAACCAGCACAAACGTAAGGAGCTAGACAACAAGGAAAAAGAACAAGTTAAGTTCCTTAACAAATGCAGGAACCTGGTCCAGTCTGTGATACCAGGACCGATAGAGGTCGACACCGAAAAACCGCTATAAAGAGCTTATCAGCTGTTTGAAAGCATGGTGTCGGTGCTCCAAGCACAAATTCAGGACACAAAAGAGGAACAGAAAGAAGAAATCATTCGGCTACTGATGGAGCAACACACAGCCTTTTCAAAAGCCTACAAAGTGTTGCAAGATCACATGGAGGAGTCTGTTATCATGGAAGAAGTACTGTGAGACTGGCCTGCTTACTACGGGCAATTCTATCAGCAAACTAGGCAGACTCGACAAGAGATCCAAGCACTCGAGAAGAGGAAGAGTACTGACAAAGCACTCAGAAGCACAATTGAAGATCAGATAGTGCTTGAAATAGCTAAATTGCAAAATCTCAAACGGGAAGCACGTCAATGGGTGCATCAAGCCATCCCAAACTTAGAAAAAGTAGACATCATCTTCCCACAAATGAAATGACTCATAGAGACAGCAGAGGAAAAGGACCAGTTTATGGGTCCCGACATGGGAAAAATAGCTGAAATTTCCATTAAAGAGAAAATGTCGATCTTATCAAGTTTGACTACACTAACCATCGACATACAGAAAATATTGTAGAGTTGGACAGATTTCCAACATCACCTCGCAGTGACAACCCCAGTAATTGTCGAAGTCTACGTATAGAAAAGACCGACCATCAGACTTCATAGCCCATGAATATCAAGAGCACAAAATAATGACTACTTAGATATACAAGGAAAGTTTGGTACCTCCCTGTTTCTTCGGGACGAAGAAACATTTTGTTCGTGGGGGAGATGTTGGAGGAGCAAGTCGGTATGTCAACTTGAATGATAGCCGACTTAGTCAATCGGCCGACTAATTAGAGATTAGGTCGGCCACCTAAGGTCGTGTCAGTTGAGTGAATCGACAGGTAGTTATTTTGTAACTGTTTGTAAGTCATATATATTAGGCTATTGAGCCAGATGAGAACTCGGTTCAATTCTCAGCAATGTATGGACCCTCTCATGCTAATATAACCTGTTATTTTATCTACTTGTTCTTATCTCTTGTCTCTGTTATGTATGTATGTTTTGGTATGTGTTAGTGGTAACCCTATGTGATCTATGAGATTACAACAACTGTCAGTCAGCCATGTATCTTCACATGTAATGAGAGATCTGAACAAAGAAGAGACGAGGTAATACTCCCTCCTTGTCTCTTTCTCTTTGGGCGCATCTCCCTTGGAAGTTTCTTCTACGACAATGGAAACATGAAATCTTACTTCTCGTCTTTTCTTTGTATAGAAATTCCATTCAAAGTGTCCCATATTTTGACAATAATAGCGTAGAAACTGTGATTTGTCAAAAAATTTAGTAATCTCTTCCTTCTTTACACGGAAGAAATTTTTGAAAGAAAAATTCTTTCTCCCTTTATTGGTTCTTGTCGTAAGGGAATTATTCTCCTTAGTGCTCGCAAGTTTATTCTGGATGTACCCTTCTTACTGGATGTAATCATGCCAAAGTCTTTCGAAGTTGGGATGATATTCTCTTCCATTCACTGCAGCAAGAAAGGTCTCCCATGAGGAGGGGATTCCGTCGATGGTGGTTTGAAGAAGATCATCCCCATTCATCTCCACACCAATGTTTGTAAGTTGATACTTCACCTGTGAAATATTTGTGAAGAAATAAGCTACGGTCTCGTATTTTTCCATATCCATGTTGTGCAACTTGTTCTTCAAATCCCTGTTTTGAGTAGGGGCATTCTTCTCATAAATATCTGTGAGTGTCAAAACACTCCTTTACCATCTTCAATGGTGTGATCACTGACATGAGGTTGTCCTTCATGGAGTCATATATGATCCCCTTTACCTTTGCTTGATTCGTCTTGTAATTGGTTCTTCCTACATTCGTAGTAGCCTCTTCGATCACGGTGGTAACAAAGGAATCAAGATCACGCTCTTCAAGAATCTTGATCACCCTCTTCTTCCATGTGTTCAATTTTGAGGTTCCTTCAAGTCGGTCTTCCGGTATGATGGAGATTGATGCCATTGCTTCAAGCTCTTTCTCAATACTTCAATATCTGCATAGGTTTAGAATGTTTGCACAAAACTAATATCTTGCATTCCCTTGCTCTGGTACAATGTTAATGTTTGAGAAATAATGAAAGATTCATGAACTTTAAAACTTTTGATAATAAAATCTAATGCATGTATAGCTCATAAAAAAATAAAACACACAAATCATTATATCCATAAGACACAAGATGTACCCTTGGAACACCATCCAAATATGGACGATGAAAAACCCAATAATCCTTTGAGTATGATAGATAATTGCAGAGAATGATTTTACAACATTTTCATATTGCATGAAAAGAGATATCAAAGCAACACTAGACAATAGAGATCCTTTGGAACATTGTTTGAGCCTTTCCAAGTGCATAACACTTTAATAACAAGCTTAGTCAGTCATACAATGAGAGGTAGTGAATTCTTGCATGCTTTTGTCCACTTTTCATACATTAACCTTATGTGCCTTCCTTGACTTGGTCCCAAGTTGTCACCTCAAAATTCTCACCCATGCAGAAGGTATGTGCCCTCCATTAATTCAGTGAGTGTTAACTGCCTTTAATTGAATGTGAACTGATTGAATTGAAGGGAAGTGAAGTGAAGTGAACTAATATGATTGAATTGAACTCAATCATTAACTAACTTCTTGACCATTAGTTAGTAGTTTAACTGAATGTCTTTAGTGCTTCACAATTAGTGTCATCCATAAACAAACACTTTGCATAAATCAAGGAGTAGATTCCTTAATTAAGTGAAACTTGTTTTCCACAACTTAGAGTTAACTACAATTTGAGTTCATTGGAGGTCTGACATGGGTAATTTGAATCCTTACTCTATCTCTATGCTCATATCATTTATCATTAATTAATTTCTGCATGGTCCATATGTGTTTAATTAATTAATCATCTTTATCATATCATACTCAGAAGGATTGTTCCATAATGAGGATCATATGTATTACCCCGGGTCATATAGTCATATGCTAAATTAATTCACTCTAGGAGTAGCTAATCCATAGAGGATACTTGTAGCACCTAGTGACCATTACTAGCAATACATCACATAGCATATCCACATGACTTGATACAACACAAGTGCTAACATGATACAACATAAGCTATATGGTTTTGTTACAAGATAAGACCAGTATTGATACAACACAAGACTCCAATATTGATACAGCATAAGATCCTGACCTTGATACAACACAAGATCTTGATCTTGATATAACACAAGATCATAGTACACACATTTTTAATCAATAGGGCTTGATACAACACAATTTCCTAGCTTGATACAACACAAGCTTCCTCAACTTAATAAAACATAAGTTTATGACCTGATACAACACAAGTCTCTTAACTTTATACAAAAAAAGTTACTGAACTTGAAACAACAAAAGTTTCGGACTTGATGCAATATAAGTCTCCTGGAGAATCTCTCTTGATGTTGTACATTTAACACTAGGGTTTGAAAATCCAATATGAATGTAATTCATATCTCTGTCCAGATTTCCCTCATAACAAATGCTCAAAATATTTCATCAATTAGCAACCTTTGATCCAGTTGTATGAATCATTGTGTTGAAATTCTATGGTCCTTTAATATTGATATTCGCCATTTTGAACAGGTTAGGTACTAAAATCCCTTGATTCATCTAGCAAATATTTGACCACCGACAAAATTTCCTACCCTACTGGAACTTACCACCCCCCACTTATGTTATTACCAAATTTTTTACTACAGGAATTACCGCAATCCATTACCTACCCACCCTGGCCTACACGCAAACCACCTACCAACATTTTCACCTGATAGGACTATTATGTCCCCCTACCATGCATAAGTACACTTGATTTTGTGAAAATAAGTTAACTAAGGCATTTAAGTAGATAGAGGGCCTTTAGTCAACCAAGAATCTAAGTAGCTAGAGGGCATGTCAGATTTCCTTCCCCAATATAAAGAGTAGGCCCCAAGGGTTATATATCAGTTGGTGCTCCTTTCCTCTGAAGCTAGGTTTATTTATGATTCATTTTGTCTCCCTTTCTTACAAATTTAGTGTGGAATAGAAACATAAATGAGATGGAACTGTTATAGCTGATTTCACCACTCAAGGTGAATCACACTTTGTATGGCCTTCCCTTGTCCCACTGCAGACTCCTTAAACCTCTTGGACCATTTTTTGTCCTTTGATGTTTCCTTGGCCATCCCTAAAAACATGTGAAAAATGATACACGCAACTTTTAAACCTCTAATCGTGTATATACACGCGTTTGACCACTAAAACTGCGTACATCAGGATGTGTACAAAATCCAAATCCTTTTGGAGTTTTCCTTGACATGGATCTGACTCACTTGACTCCTGGCCTTCCATATGCCTTGAGATCGCTCAGATTCGACCTTTCATTACCCCTTTGAAAATATATATAAGGAAATCCTTGGTACATTGAAGGCATAAGAGAGAATTGAGAGCAAAGAAACTATAGTCCATTGTTGCTGGAACTTATGCTTGAGTCTGCATCCCTTTGTCCCTTGGAGCACTTTTGTGTTCTTCCCAAGCTTTCTTTTTTCTAGTGAGCTTGCTATCAAGAGATGGAGGATTGAAGTGGTGGAGGCCCAAGTGGGGGATTCAGTTTCTCCAATTCGCAGACGTGCCAACAAAGGTTGTATCTATTCTAATATCTGATTTATATTAATAAAAATATCTTTTCCTATCCAATAATGTGTGTTTGAATGAATATTTTATCCATGGGATTATGTCAAATGCTTATACATTATTGATTATATATGCTAGAATAGATCTAACACCATGATATATAGAATGCTTGTATTGTTTACTTGTTGTTGAGGAAGTAATTTATCAATTCAAGCTGAAGTTGGAAAGCTCAACGGGGATCTACTTCAACCGCCCGGAATAAGGTACGAGGTCTGATCCTTTAGTGTTAGACATTTAATTTCTATTGCATATTGGAAAGGATTGATTTTTGGAGTCAAGTTGTCTATTGTGGTACCCGAAGCCATAGGAATTTCTCTCCGTAACAGAAATGGCGACTCCGCTGGGGAGTTCCTAGTAGTTTTCCTTTGGGGGTTTTCTATCGGCATTCAATGAATTTGAATTGCTCTTTCTCTCTTGTTTCCGTGTCGGGTCTGGGGGCATGTTTGCCTGGTAGTGTCTGATTGGTGTGAAGTTTGTCTTAGCTTGTCTGTTTGCCTTGATTTTTATGCACCTTTCTTCCTGTACGCGATTTTTTAACTCACAGTCGCGTATACACGTGGGTTTCTCTTCGATTTCCACGTATACATGTGGGTTTGCTGCGAATAGTCACGTATGCCCTTAGTTTTTCCTTCTGGTGGAAGTTAAATGGTTGCTGGGTGAAGTTTGATGATTGTCGAGTCTCCTTTGACACTGCCTGAGTCTGTTTATACCTCTGTTTCTGACCAAAAACGTTTTTTTTAGGCTAATTTTTTTTTAAGAAGGTTCTTGTCATGGCATTTTTTATTTTTTGTTTGGGATTAGTGCATTAGATTTATTTTACCTTAGTGCTTTGCTTGAGTGTTGTTTGAGTGTGCTTGCAGAGTCTGGGGGTTGTAGAATCATTCTTTTGCTTTTTGTATCTCATCTTATTTCAAAAAATCCAAAAAATATTTGCTTATCATCTTACATTGCATTTTGCATTTTGCATTGTACTTGCACTAGATTTGCTTTGGAGTATTAGTTAGGATTTCATATAGGAAAGCTTGCATTCATCATTTGAAGAAAAATTGTGCATTTCACGTAGTAGCATACCCTGTTTTCATGGACACAATGCATTTGCATTGATTGTTAGGTGTGCATTTTACTTCATGTTGTGTCATAACACCATTAGTTGCACAGCCATATCCCTCTTTTGAGTAATAAAGCCAATTAAAATCAACGCTTAATTAAAATGAATTACACTCTTTTCTTTTATAGGGTGCACCAACAAGATTAGGTTTTAGGATCTTGGAATAGTTCATTGTGAGTAAATTCTCCAAGATCACTAAACAACAACATGTATGTGTCTGTCTAGGTGAGTGTGTGAAATCCTTGGTATAACCAGTGTTTCTCAGGATCCTCCTCTCAAAAGTGAGTTTAGCAAGAGGCAGTGTGAGTGGTTATTGATTGGGATGACCCCTAGTCATAACTGAGTAGCACCGGAGATATTTCCAGGATTGTATTCGTATCTGGGGGCTCTTTCAAGAGTTTTGGGCTTTGCTACCCTGCCCATACGGTCAATCCCACCTGCGACTGTCTGCCTGAGCATTGATTATATTAAGGTGACCTTAGTGGCCTTATCTAGGATATCGAGGGGGTACTTTGCAGGGGTTATTCTGCGGGTGTCCCAGCCAGGTTGGGGTCAAACAGCACAGTCGCTTTACGCATTGAAGCTGAGGGCCACAATAATTGGTTACATACCTCCGCTTGTTGTGTATGGGAGTCTCAAGCCTCTCCTAGGCGAGACATACCTGCTTCATTCGGGAGCTCACTTATCCTGCCCTTGATTGCTTGCATTTGGCTTTAGATTTTATTGGTGATTTCTCTGTGCACGATAGCTTGCCTAGGGTTTGCGTAAATAAAGAGTCTTTTCTATTTTTTGAGTCATTGTGGATTCGGGTACGGATCCTCGCCTTTCTCGTCGTTTAGCAGGACTTTCTCCTTCTACATATCCTCCTCCTTTGGGAGAGAGACCTAGACAGTCCAGGTGAACTACTTCACGCATTGATTCACACACCATGGGAGACCATATAGAAGGTATTCCTGAACCACCTTCTCCCATTCGTGTAGACGATGGGGAGGTTACTCCTACTTAGGATCCTTCACCCAACTTGGCTGAGTTAGGTCTTATGATTTCTGAGATAAGAACCTTTCATGATAGACCTACTCACTCTAGGGTTGATTCCCCATTGATGCGTTACTGATATGGAATGTCAGAGGATGCAGAGACTCATTTTGAACCTGACAGCACTAGTTATGGTAGTTATGGTATGTCTGGTTTTCCCACACATGATTTGGCATTTAATGTCGAATCTGAGTTTGAGCCTAACACTATGCCTGGGCGCACTCTCATTCCTTACCATACGGAGAGGTTTGGGAGCACTAGTCACATTGCACCTTCCATCCCGGTGGTGGAAGTTACATCACATATTCCTCCTAGGTCTAGGGTTAGTGATCCTATTAGGATACCAGATCCGAGACGAGTGACTATAGGGAATAGTACGTATTTAATCACACAAATACCTTCATCCTCTGTCCCTAGTTCTTCAAATTTTCACCATCCACCTCATTCACGTGGTCCTTCGGGCCGAAACGTTGCTACGAGTTATGTCCGTACTACAGTTACTAGACCGGTTGTGTCTCAGCTTCATGTACCGCCCGTTGTTTCGGGAGGTCATGCTCATACTTCTAGAGGTCACATTCCTACTTCCGGAGTGTACATTCCTACTTCTAGAGAATATTTTCCTACTTACGGAGTGTCTCATGGGACATCTCATGCGATGACTTACGGACCCTATTATGGGACGCATTATGGACAAGGTTCTTCACCTTATGGGGGCAGGTATCAACAACCTGCTTATTCTTCGAACTATGGCTTTGTAGCTCCTAGTAGTCAAGGCCCACCACACTATGGTGCTTCCATGCCACCCTATACGGGTCAAACAGGAGGAGGACACTATGGACAAGGCCATGGTGGTAATCAGACCTATATGAATCAGGGAGTGGTCCATCGACCTCATCATCCTAGGCTCCCTTTCCTCGCGACACTGAATCTTCCTGACTTGTCGATATTGATGAACGATCCTGTAGCTCATGACCCAGCTTGGCCGGCTGTCCCTACTAAGCTTCCCTCGGACATACCTAAGTTCGAGGGCAAAGCGGGAGAGGATCCAAGTGAACACGTTACTACGTTTCACCTATGGTGCTCTTCGAATTCCTTACATCAGGACTCAATCCGTTTGAGACTATTTCAACGCACCCTTACAGGGCCTGCCACGAAATGGTATATAGAGTTACCTAGGGGATATTTTGCTTTGTTCGACGACCTTGCGATGACTTTTCTTAACCACTTCTAGCTACCAGTGCGCTATGACATTGGTACTGAACTCTTGTCGACATTTTAGCAGGATAAAGCCACACATATATCGTATCATATTCAAGAGTAGCATAGACGGAAGAGGTTAATTAAAGCCTTTATACTTTCGGAATTCCTCCTCGAATGGTTCCTTAAGTCGTTATTGCCATATATAGCGAAGGATGTTTCTACATCCGAAGTGTAGAATGAGGAACAAGTAATTTTTAGGGCACATGAACTGGACTTGATTTATGCTCAGTCCAGTTTGTTATATGAGATTATTCCCAACACTCCGCGTTCTAGTTTTGACCCCAAAGTCAAACCTGGACCACATGCCGATGGAATTGTGGGTTGTGCAAGTGCGAAACCTACAGATTTGGTTGCAAAACAGGTTAGTCAATTGTCAATCAACCAATCTACTTCGGGACAAGCAACAACTTAATCTCAACCTGCCCAAATGGCGAGTGTGCTTTCAGTACAATCATCGGACCAGAAGGGTAACCAGCAGCCCGAACGAAATAGAAAAAAGGGTAAGAATAATCGTAAGGGTGGGAATAAGAATGAGAATGCTAATAGTAATGACAAGAACAGCCGTAATGCTGGTGGGGACAAGCAATTTAAATGTAAGGTTAAGTTCCCTTGCAAGTTGTGTAAGGACGATCACCTCACTTACTTGTGCCCTCGTATTGATGAAGCTTCGAGGTTCTTGGCACAGGGCTCAGCTGTGCTAACTAACCCTTTACCGCACAATCAAAATATGAACTCAAAGTCCCATGACCAATCTGGTGCTGATCAAGATCCATCGAAGGGTAGTGGTCGTGGTTTCATTAACATGGTCTGTGCTGCGAAAGTTGTGACCCATGAGAAAGATTATGGTTCATCACAACCCAGCCCAGGAAAAGACCCTGATCCACCAGGGTTCCCTTTGCGTACTGAGAAACCTATGGATAAACCTGAAGCTACACCTCACATTCCTAAGGGAGTCCTTAAGCATTCGGGGCACAATCCTAATTCCCGAGCTTCCTAGAACTACTCATTTATTGAGGATTTGGGCCACACTCCTTGTGCGATGTCTGCATTGGAAGTGCTTCAGATTTGTCCTTCGTAAAGGAAGGCGTTTCTTTCTGCCCTTGGTGTGAACGATGATGATTCTTCCTCCGTGATTAAATTTGAAACCGCGGGACTTCAGCCTCACTTGCCTTACTATGTGTCTCTTTTGATTCATGTAGAATGCCTTAATATGATCATCAAGCGCACTATGATTGACGAACGCGCTACCACTTCTGTGATGTCTTTATCGTGTTGGAAGGGTTTAGGTTCCCCTGAGTTGTCTAAATCAACGACCATGTTAACTGCGTTCAATGGGAGATCGTTTAGACCGCACGACAAACTTCCTTCCCTTAAATTCTGGTTGGGAGGGAAGACCATTGCAATAGAGGTCGAGGTGGTTGATGCGCCCCTTGACTACAATATCTTGTTGGGTAGGAATTGTATGTACAGTATGCAAGCCGTTGCTTCTTCCCTATTTTGCGTTGTATGCTTTCCATATAATAGGAAGATAGTCACGATTGATCAAATGACATTCAAGAATCCATCTATTACCGCATCTTTGGGAGATTTGATCCCGATCATTGAGCACTCTCAGCCAGCAACTGGGAGTGTGGGTGTAGGCATGTATCCATCCCTCATGGGAAGCTTTAATTGTCTTGCATCGATTATTATGATAGGTTCTATTTCCGGTGAGGCTTCAACATCTATGAGATCGGTGTCTTTTCACACAAGTCATATGGAAGATCCTTGGATTCTTCCTACGCCGAGTACTCCGAGTGAGCCCATCGTGACGGACGTGTTGTTTCCTGCAACTATGATAGCTTATCAAGCTAATATCGAGTGTGTTGCAGAGCCTAGTCCTTCCTCTTCATAGACAGAGGAGGAGGAACCTTATGTGCTACCGGTATGGGCAGTACAGCCTTCTCATGCGCACGACTGCCTTGATACGGTTTTCCCTTCAGATGAAGCGATTATTGAGGCTATGTTGGGAGTTGAGCCACCATGGGAGGAACTCCATCATAGATCTTACTTTCTTCCCGAGCTTGACTGCTTGGAGCGTGAGGACTTTAGGGCGGTTCTTAGTGCGAGATTTGGTAGTCCTATGGTTCTGTTAAGCTCTCCTGGTCAAATGGTTGATGGAAACATGGTGAACATATCTTCAATGATTCCTATCAATATCTCTCACGATCCTGGAAGGATAGAGAATGTCTATATTGGGGCGGAATGTTCCCATGCTGAGATTCTAGAATATACCGAGCTATTCAAATAATTTCATGATATCTTTGCTTGGTCTTACGAAGAAATGCCAGGTATCGACCCTTGTATTGTCGAGCATGAGATTAAGACTTACCCCAATGCTAAGCCTATTCGAAAACGTTTACGTGCGGTGAATCCTAGGAAAGCACCCGCAATTAAGGTAGAGATAGAAAGGCTGTTAAAAGCCGATTTGATCTATCCCATTCCCTTGACAGAGTGGGTTTCAAACCCCGTTCCGGTGGATAAGAAGCAGGGAGCGATCCACATATGTACTGATTTCCGTGATTTAAATCGTGCCTATCCTAAGGACAATTTCCCCACACCATTTATTGATCATATTTTGGATGAGTATGCGGGTAGCAAGGTTTTTTCCTTTATGGACATCTTTTCTAGGTATAATCAGATACAAATTAAACCTGAGGACCAACATAAGACTGCATTTATTTGTCCTTGGGGAACTTTTGCATATCATAAAATGCCTTTCGGCCTTAAAAACGCCGGAGAGACATTTCAGCAGGAAATGACCTTGATCTTCCATGATCTCAAGTCAATTATCGAAGTATTTTTGGATGACCTTGCTGCTCATTCTCGTATGAGAATACGTCATCCCTATCACTTGAGATTGGTATTCGAAAGATGCCAGCACTATTTGGTTAGATTAAATCCTCATAAGTGCATCTTTTGTGTGAAGTCAGGTCGTTTGTTAGGATTCATCATGTCTAAAGAGGGCATAAGAGTCGACCCTTTGAAGGTTGAGGCAATACTTCAGTTGTCTCCCCCAAGGAATATCCGTCATCTTCAATGTTTGCAAGGCATGGCAAACTTCTTACGGAGATTTGTTGTCAACTTTTCCAATTTGACTAGAGGCTTCATGCATCTATTGAAGAAGGACACCCCCTTTTGTTGGGATGAGTGAGCCCAGGAGTCCTTCGATGCACTCAAGCGAGCCCTAGCATTGGCCCTGGTGATTAGTCCCCCAAACTATAGCCGTGATTTTCTACTTTATGTGGCCGCGTCCATGGAGACGATTGGTATGGTTTTGGTTCAAGAGGATGAGGAGCTCCAAGAGCATGTCATATACTATCTAAGCCAGAACCTTATTGAAGCAGAGATTCGTTATTCTCATGTCGAGAAGCTTGCTTTAGCTACCATACATGCGGTTCAGTGGTTGAGACATTATATCCTCCTTCGCTAGACCTTCGTTGTGGACCCTGTCAATCCATTTCAATTCATCCTCACTCAAAGGATGATTAGGGGAAAATATAATAAATGGATTGTCATTCTACAAGAGTTTGATCGAGAATTTGTTTCGGCAAAATCGAAGAATTATTTAATTTTTGCAGAGCTTATATCGGATTTCCTGAGCAAGGCCAAGGAGTTGGTTTGTGAAGATACGTTTGTCGATGAACACATATTCTTAATCTCAACTTTAGACCCATGGTATGGGGATATCATAATCTATTTACAAAGATTGAAGGTCCCTACTCACCTCTCACGAGATGAATGACGACGATTACGTCATGTGTCTAAGAACTACCTCATAGTGGATAACACTTTGTACCTCCGTGGGGTAGATTCCATTTTATGATGTTGTTTAAATCATGAAGAGGCTGAGGTAGTGCTGAATGATTTCCACGGAGGGGCATGTGGTGGTCATTTATCTGGGCTTTCTACACCTCAAAATATATTAAGAGTAGGTTATTTATGGCCGTCGATCTTTAAAGATTGTGTAGATGTGGTCAAGAGGTGCCAACCTTTCCAGGTGTTCGCACGTAATATGTGCTCGAAACCTGCCCCGTTACATCCCATTATCACCGTCGGTCCCTTCACTAAGTGGGGGTGTGATTTTATGGATTGCAACCCAGCTTCAGCTGGGGGGCACCATCATATTATAGTGGTTGTGGATTACTTCATGAAATGGGCTGAGGCTATGCCTATAGTTAAATCCGACGGTGAGATAGCTGCCCACTTCGTATTCAACCAAATTATTACTCGGTTCAGAATTCCGAAAGAGCTTGTCACTAACCATGGCTTGCACTTTCAGAATCGTATGATGGAATAGTTGGCATCAAAGTTAGGGTAAAATCAAGAGCATTTCTCCTCTTACTACCCTTAAGCGAATGGACAGGTTGAAGCAGTGAATAAATCACTCAAATCCATTCTCCAATGAACCATCGCACAAAGCAAGAATAATTGGCACATCATTTTATATCCTGCTTTGTGGGAATACAAAACCGCTGTTAAGACTACCATGGGTTTTTCTCCATATAAACTTGTACATGGAGTGGAGTCGATATTTTTGGTTGAATGCAAGATTCCTTCTTTGAAGCTAGCTGTAGAAATCTTACCAGACACTTCACCATTGGAGGAGCGTTTGGTCCACCTTGAGCAGCTTGATGAGCAGCGTCAAGATGCCTTGGTGGCTCTAGAAGTCAATAAACGTCGCATAAAGGTCCAGTACGATAAATCTGTCCGTCCAAGGAGGTTTAGTGAGGGAGACTTGGTCCTTTTGTGGGATCAACCGAAAGAACCCTTGGGCATAGGAAAATTTAATCCCATGTGGCGTGGTCAAATGTGTCTTAGAGAAGGGTGCTTATGAGTTAGTGGATTACAAGGGAACGGCCTTGGCGGAGCCTAGAAATGGGCTCTATCTCAAGAAGTACTATGCATGATTTTTAGCCAAGGTTGGTTATTCTATATTATTGTACAGTTTTGCATAGTTAGGTATTTTTCTTATAGTGATCAGGTTTGTGATTAGTTTTCGTTTCTTTTGGCAGATGTCAATGGAATCTTCCACCTACATAGGATTCACAGATGGTGCGAGCCGTCACACTCAACACTCAGCCTCTGCTACTTGGGTGATTTATACTCCTATGGGTCAGGTACTGTCTTCAGGAGGCATATGTCTCCAGCCATCTTCCAACAATGTTGCTGAATATAGTGTCGTTATTGAGCTTCTACAGGATGCCATTTCACATGGCGTTCTCTCTCTTGAGGTACGTCTTGATTCGGAGTTAGTAGTGTCACAGCTTAATGGTTTGTACCATGTTAGAGATCTGACGTTATTAAGAAGATTCTTACGTGTGAGATTATTAGAACGGAAATTTGACAATATAACATACATACATATTCCAAGAATCAATAATCAAGTTGTTGACTCATATGCTAACTACGTGTTAGATTGGGATTTGTTTCATTCACAATAAATTCATCACAAACACAATTTTTACACATGTAAATAAATAAACCGATCACCATAAAAAAAATTATATAACATCCAAAATGTGGTAATACATAGTGCCATGATACAAAATTGGGGCTCTCGAGCCACCAACATATAATACATGGTAGTAAAAAATGTATACACTCCTAGGTATCTAATCCTGTGGAGGAGGAGGAGGGTTGTGATCATGGAAGGTCACTACGGCTCTAGCTAGCCATCGGAATAATCGCACCCATGCTCATGGTACACCCACACCTGGCACTGCATAGCCTCAGGAAATTCCTCGACTTGCGCCATGGGAACCCTGTGTGTCAACCTCACAAAATTGGTATGAATGCTTTGGAGCATCCGCTCTGCATCCACACCCATGATATCATCTCCTCTTCCCCTCCATCTATGACGAGGGAAGCCTTCCGGCCGCCATGGTCCCAAATCTGCACACAAATGGTAGATGTCACTATGTATTGTCATGAAAAAATATGTCTTTTGATTTCATATAATCATAAAACACAAAAAAAATTAAATAACTCAAAAATTAAAAAGAGAGGGTCGAGATTCATTACCTATATCGCCATATGTTGATCCTGGTGGTAGTAGCATGTCTGATTCCCCCCGGAAATCTATCCTTGCATAAGGGTATTCATCGATGGCAACTATATGTTGTCGCCACCACGAAAAGAAGTCAACTGGATAGGGGTTAGAAACCCTACCACCCCCCAGTTTGCGCATAGCATATTCCCAACACCGTTGGGCTGGATCTCGAACCCTGTGAAGAGGAACATCCACTCTGGGGCTCAATCCTGGAACACGCTCGAAGAAAAACATGCTCAATATACTGCTGAACCCGAAGTTCCACACTCTACCTTCCTTACACTCACTGAGCTGATGTTTCATGTTGCTCAGTAGTGTAGTGCTCCAGTCATAAATTGTGGGTCTCATGCACTCCACTACATAGAACATCAGAGGCCGCGAGGCTTGGTGGAGTGATGCCAAGCCTGCTATCCTACCCAATGTCAATAGTATGGCCTTTAGGCCCAGCACTTGTATAGCATTGGTAGGGACCTGACTCCCTACCTTCTCTGTGTCTGGATAGCAGTACACTGCAATGTACTCGTCGATAGTCAGGCCACCTCCTCGCCCACCATGAGACCGAAGGTTCACTACCTCCCCCCATTAGGAAAGCCCTGTAATGAAGTATATGTCCTCCACCCCTATAGTGAGGAACATCCAATCTATCTGGAAGGACTCAGAGTCTGGATCCTAGTAATCCACCAACATCTGCAATAGTCTTGGTTTGGCCCTCAAGCCACCAAGACACCAAAACTTAAAGAGTCCACATGCATGTAGAGCTTGTTGAGCCATTAGATCGGCCCTTACTGCTTCCTCTACCTCACCATGTTCACATTCTCTCCACTCTAGGACCATCCTGCACAAGAAATTGCAAATTTTCCCATTATATTATTGAAAAAACCTTATGCACGGCCTCATACGCGACTATTTTTAAAATAGCCGCATATGTACGTGAGCATGGGGGCATTTTCCATGTATATCTATCCCTATACACGGAAAAACCCTCAATTTCCGCATGGTCTGCAACGCCCTTTTTAGTTTGTCCTAGAAAGCTTAATTGACCATGGAATTTGATAAAAATTGTATTGAAATGGAAGAGAAGAGCATAGGTAAATACCTGAAAGAAACGGTAGTGGATTCCGCCGGCTGGATCTTCTGGAATTCGTTGTTGAAAATATGAGCTCAAATGGGTAAAAGTTTCAAATGTTTTATAATATTTTGATTTGTTTACTATTTATAGAAATTTTTCAAATATTTGAAAATTTTTACCCCCTTTTCTATAGTTTCGACAATTTCTAACCATTTTGGACCGTTTTTGACATAATTCATGATGTAGAGGACCTTTTTTAGTGTCGTTTCAGCCATTGGATTGACCCATTTGTGCCGATCTCAAGTATCATATCTAAACTAGAATATAGGTTAGGTTTCATCACCATTTGCATTTTGCATGACCTTGTGACCATCTTATCATGAACTTAGGTACGAACCCACTCTACTATGTCACGGAACCTTCTTGTTGTTTTAGAAGTGGCATGATATGAGTGGTAGAGCTTCACCTTACATGGGTACCCTAGTTAGCGCCTTATTTTCATTTGTTTCCCATGCTGACATTTTCTCTTTTAGGGTGTGGGAGTCCATTGTATAGTACTGCCATGACATTTCGCAAGAGCCTCATACTCCTCTTGATCTTTTGCTGGCCTATTTCCCTCGGGACTCCCTCATGTCAAGTTGTGAATGCATTATCATGAGCTTTTCCTGCCTTATTGAGCTTTACGCCGGCTTCCTTGAAATTGCATTTCGGCCATATAGCCCAAGCTTGTCTCATGTCTAGCTATGCAGAGCCATTTTTTATATCCTTCGCAGCTTGTTTCCCTTTTACCAGGAGGGGATTTTCTCCCAAGTGTCGATATCCTACACATGTATCCTTGCATTGAGCATAGGTATGTTCCACTGCTTGGAACTAGTTTGTTTTCCCTTATGACACTCGTCTCCTCCTAGTCTGTAACTATAAAGCAATTTTATTCTTTTTCAAGCTTTTTAAATAATTGAAAAAGTCCAAAAAAAATAAAAAAACCAAAAATACAGACGAGGAAAGATGTTATCTTTGGCAGCTGTCGAGTCGTGTCGCCTTCAAACATAGCACTATATATCACATCCATTGGTTGGGTTTATAGTTTGAATTTAGGAGCTGTACTCGTTTATCTGAGTTTATCTCCACCGACTGGTTAAGCTTCCAGTCCCTATGGAGCCTCTGTCGATGCCTCCTGTGTCACAGAGATGTCCCAGTTTGTATATTGAGTCTATGCTGCCTTTATTTAGTCACCATATGCTGTTATGCTCTTGTTCTAAGGAAGTTGAAACTTGAGTCGGCCATTCGTTAATTATCTTGACTTTGCATGTCGGTCATTCCCGGTACAATTACTGGTTCATGCACCTTATGATCGAGTCCTTCCACATTATACAGATTTGCTGAGTACCTCGTGTTGGATGATGGGGGATGCCTTAATGCCCTCCTTCCAGTGGATTTCATCCCATCGACTTCAGATCATTTATTCTGGGATTGGAATCTAGAGTCATTTTGAGTGCCTTGAGACTTGCAGTCATCAGTGGCAGGTTCTCTCGCCATCAACAGTCTTTGGGAATACATCAATGTCCCCTGATCGATGGATCCTCTCAAGTGTTCGACCTCAACACATTTATTCACACTTGTTAGTTTGCACTCTAGTACCTTGATTCCCATTTTCATTATTGGTGGGTGAGCTTGTGTCTATTAACGGTATACATCAATGACCGGTAATCAGATGATGGACTACTATGTTCGACCTCGACACCTCTATTCACATAGTAGGACATGTACTCGTAGCGGTTTGTGTAGAAGACTTTCCAGATTGGTGGCATCTCTTATATGCTACCCACTTGATCGTGCCAGTGTTTATGAGATTTCAACTCTCGTGACTTGATTCCAGTATATGTCAGACATTTCCAGCCACTATGGAGATCTTGATCCATTATATATCTTCAGCCATTATGGAGATCATGCTTCTTTGTATATCTTCATCATGGAGATTCTGATCTATGTATATTGTACGTGGCGATGACCACTTATGTTATATCTTGTACCATGCCTATTCATGGCCATTGTACTCTTATGTATCTGGGACTGCTATATGTATTTGCAGTTATGTACAGAGTTGTATTGTTGTACTATGCTGATTGGGTGGTTGGTATTCCATTTGGGATCCTTCATCACTCCACTTTTTGGATGGACTTATAATGTATTTCGGCCATCGTATGACCCCTCTGACCTCACACATTAAGGGGCATCTGTTATAGCTGATTTCACCACTCCAGGTGAATCACACTTTGTATGGCCTTCCCCTGTCATGCTGCAGACTCCTTAGACCCCTTGGACCATTTTTTGTCCTTCGATGTTTCCTTGACCATCCATAAAAACATGTGAAAAATGATACACGCGACTTTTAAACCTCTAATCGAGTATATACGTGGGTTTGACCACTAAAACCGCGTACATCGGGATGTGTACAAAACCCAAATCCTTTTGGAGTTTTCCTTGACATGGATCCGACTCACTTGACTCCTAGCCTTCCATATTCCTTGAGATCGCTCGGATTCGACCTTTCATTGCCCCTTTGAAAAGCTATATAAGGAACTCCTTGGTACATTGAAGACATAAGAGAGAATTGAGAGAAAAGAAACTATAGTCCATTGTTGTTGGAACTTATGCTTGATTCTGCATCCCTTTGTCCCTTGGAGCACTTTTGTGTTCTTCCCAAGCTTGCCTTTGCTAGTGAGCTTGCTATCGAGAGATGGAGGATTGAAGTGGTGGAGGCCCAAGTGGGGGATTCAGTTTCTCCGATTCGCAGACGTGCCGACAGAGGTTGTATCTATTGTAATCTTTGATTTATATTAATAGAAATATCTTTTCCTGTCCAATAATGTGTGTTTGAATGAATATTTTATCCATGGGATTAT
>LPNX010076947.1:742155-840017 GCA_001517045.1 Pseudotsuga menziesii
TACATATTGGAAAGGATTGATTTCTGGATTCAAGCTGTCTGTTGTGGTACCCCAAGCCATAGGAATTTCTCTGCGTAACAGGAACCTCATGGAACCCCACTTCACCTTGGATATTCACCTATCTCTCCTCTCCATAGTATCTCCTCATAAAAATTGTAGCTATTGAAAGATCAAGTTGTAACACCCCTACCAATGCCAGAACACCACCAACACAAGGAAATGCAGCTGATTGAACATCAAAGGCATAGCTGGGGACATAGGCCAGGTCACATTCTAAACCCTATTTAACTAGTCCCTCGTTTAGATTTTAAACTCGAAAGTCCACAAATTCCTAAAGACTTCGATACTAAGAAATAACAATTTGATATTGGATAAAAATGAGACAATTTAAAATTATTTTTTGGCTAAGTCTTTGAAATAAATTCATGTAGACTTGGATATTAAGAAATAAATAAAATAAGATCAAAATCCATACTCGAAGAAGGAATCTACAGTTCTACACCTGAAACCGCCAAATATACACTGGAGATGATCCAATTTGGAGACCTTATAGTGAAAGATAATGGAAATATTAAATGTCAAAAGCCCCCCAAAACCCCCAAAAAACCCCATTTTATTTTGTCCATTCCCGCCTTGTTAATTTTTTTTAAATGATTTAACCCCAAAATGTCCCAACTTATTTTGTCCATTCCCACCTTGAGGAATTTAGTTTTTTTAAATGAACTAATATTATTATGTTATGTTTAATATAATTTTTAAAACATATTAGTAGTTATACTAATATTAACATTAACGTTAACATTAACATTAATATTTATATTTATATATTAATATTAAAACGTATAAAAAACATATTATATTAATATTAGTTTCTGAAAATCGTTATTTTGAATGCATTAATTCAGTTATTTTGCTTATTTAATCTAAGACTCGACTCAACCACACTATGTCAAAGGAGGGGAGATATTTTTTTCTTGAAATAGGGGTCACTATCGCTTTCAAATATAGGGAGATAACCAAGGGGGGATTTTCAACTTTCTGATCTTAGACGAAGTGAAAATCATGGCAGACGATTGTGGTTTGTAAATTAATGGAGGACGAGAAATTAATAATTTTTTGTGGTCATGACTCAAAATACATCCACTTACCTAAACTTTGACAGATTGACAAAAGGGTCAAATGGTGATGATTTCATCAATGAAACAGGGACGTGACTGACATGACAAGGCAAACTTGAAGGTATAATAATCATGACACGATGATGTTGATAGCGAGAAATGACTAACTCTACAAAACAACTCAACATGACGCATAAGACGAAACTTGACAAGTGTGCCTAAGGGGGCATACAGAAGCGGAAATAGTGAAACAAGGTATGGACATGACAAGCACATCACCCTAGATACATAAGTATATATGGAATTACCTTACGACAAAGTTTAATAGGTTCTCATTTGGCTACCCATTTTCATACTAGTGATTAACAAAAATTCTCAGGAAAACTGTGATTGGGGATTAAAATTAGACAATGAAAACAATATTTGAAGAAGATTCTATTGAAGAAGAGGGAATTTCGATCTAGGGTTAAATAAATGCACTCTACGGAGGAGAAAATTTATATGCAATCAGATCTCCAAAATTCCAACTTTGATAGAAACCCTAATTTCTTTCCGAAGGGAGAGGAGAGAGAGTTTCACTTGGTGAAATTTGAAGAAGAGGGAACTCTATTGAAGAAGAGGGAATTTCATCTTGACAAATACATCAGAGGAGAAGTTGCAGAACCTGAAGAAGATGAAGCTAACGAGAACCACAAGAAGGACATGATTAGGGAAATGAGGATCACTATTGATTTTATCAAAGATCACTTGATTCCTCAAGTTTCATCCAAAAAGACCCCAAAGGAGATGTTTGATGCCTTATCCAGAATGTATGAAGGAAGGAACATCAATAGAAAGATGAATTTGAGAGATCAATTGAAGAGTACCAAGATGAGCCAAGGAGAATCCATGTAAGACTACTTCACAAGGGTCTCTCAGTTCAAGGAGAAACTAGAAGACATTGGATACTCCCTTGACGAAGATGAACTAGTTATGATTTCTCTCAATGGTCTCACTAGACCTTTGGATTCATTCATACAGACTATGTGTGCTAGAAAGGAAATCATTATTTTTTGCATTGTATGGGAAGATTGCATCCAAGAAGAGGCTAGAGTAGCTAATAGAGAAGCTCTAATTAAAGAATATTATCAAGCCGTAGACTCCCATACCAAAAGAGGAAGAAGGGGATCCACAAGGATTCTCGACCTCCCAAGAGGTTCCAAAGGACAAGAGGAAACAATCAGAGGAAAGACTACTCCAAATTTCAATGTTTCCATTGTCACAAGATAGGACACATTACTAGAAAATGTCCATTGAATAAAGAAGAGTACAAGAAGAACAACAAAAGACATCATGCACACCTAGCTGAATATGAAGAAGAAGAGGAAGAAGGACCTCAAAGAAAACAATCTAAAGAAGAATATGCAGAAGATTATGTATTATTCTATGCACTCTCCAGGTGTTTGACACCTGGAGAAGATACATGGCTTATTGATAGTGATGCTTCAAAGAACATGAAAGGACAAAAGAAAAATTTGGAAAAACTTGAAGGGAAGAACTCTCCTAAGAAACTATCATTAGGAGATGACTATCAATATCCTATCAAAGGTATTGGTGAAGCAAGCTACAAGCTTGATTCTGGAACCCCCATGAAGATAAAGGAAATCTTATATGTACTAGGTTTGAAGAAGAAATTACTTTCTATCTCAAGATTAGTTAAGAAAGGATATAGGGTTGCATTTATAGATGGAAAAGTACTTATGTGTCCCAAAGAAAAATCAATTGAAGATGAAATTGTCATTGGTGAAGAAGAAGGAAGATTATATAAACTCAAGGGATATTCAGAAACAGACCTTGTTCATGAGACCACTAGCCCAAGTGAATTATGGCATAGGAGGCTTGCTCACATCAACTACAAATCACTACCCTATGTGAGAAAAGTAGTAATAGGTTTACCAAATTTGAAAATAGATCATGAAGGCACTTGCAAAGTATGTGCAAGAGGAAAGACTATCAAGATTCCATTTCCAAAGAGTGAAACAAAGACTAAAGAAAGACATGGAAATATTTATTGAAAAAAAAGGATGAAGTATTCAGAAAATTCAAGTAATTCAAAGCCTTCATAGATAACCATTCAGAAAGAAGAATCAAGACACTTAGAACAGACAATGGTGAAGAATATACTTCAAAAGAGTTTGAAGCCTTTTGTAAAGAAGCTGGAATCAAGAGGGAACTAACCACTCCCTACAATCCTCAACATAATGGTGTTGCAAAAATAAAGAACATGAACATTATGGAAGCAACGAAGACAATGATACATGATCAAGATCTTCCAATGCATCTATGGGATGAAGCAACAAGACTACCAGTTTATGTATAGAATAGATTATCCCATAGTGCCCTTAGATTCAAGACTCCAAAATAAATGTTCAAAGGAAAGAATCTTGAAGTGAGCCATCTCAATATATTTGGTTTCCCAGTATATGTTCACATTCCAAAAGAAAAGAGAACCAAGTTGGACCCTTCCGAAAGAAGGGAATATTTGTTGGATACTATAAAGTCTCCAAATCCTTCTGAATATACATTCCAGGATTCCATCACATGGACATTAGTAGGGATGTAACATTTGACGAAGAAGTAGCTCTCAATAGATCTAGAAAGTTCCAACCTGAAGAAGTATATGAAGAAGATGTACCTCCCATAAATGTAGAAGTTGTACCCTCCCCTCAAAATGAAACATCAGAGGACCATGATATGCTAGAACGTAAAGAAACTCCTACTATGAATATATCATGAAAGATAAAGCTTGCTTAGGTAAGAGAAATTATAAAAGAAGAAGATAAGTATGGAGTTCCAGAAGGATCCACAAGAGTAAGCAAGAGATCAAATCCATTTTCCAGTTATGTAGCTTTGGTGTGTGATATTGTAGATCAAGAACCTACCAGTTATGAAGAAGTTGTATAGAAGAAAGAATGGGCAGAAGCAATGACAGAAGAATACCAATCAATAATGAAGAGTGATGCTTGGGATATAGTTCCCAAACCAAAAGGAAAGAGTGTGGTATATTCCAAGTGGATCTACAAGATAAAACATGTAGATGATGGAAGTATTGGGAAATACAAGGCAAGGTTTGTGGCGAGAGGATTCTCTCAGAAAGAGGGAATTGATTATGAAGAGACATTTGCTCCAGTATCAAGGTACACTTCCATTGGAACCATCATGGAATTTGCATCCATGATGAAAAGTGGAGTTTACACCAGATGGATGTGAAGACAACCTTCCTGAATGGTGTTATTGAGGAAGAAGTCTACATAGAAAAACCACAAGGATTTGAATTTGAAGATAGTTGGACTCGCGTATGTAAGTTGAAGAAGGCTCTGTATGGACTAAAGCAAGTTCCTAGAACTTGGTATGGAAGGATATATAGTTTTTTTACATTCTTGGGCTATACCAAAAGTAAAGCCAAACCTAAACTTTACTTTAAGGTTATGGATGATGAACATGACATATTATTGTTGTATGTGGATGATTTATTTCTGATAGGAAATGAGAAACAAATTGTAGATTGCAAGCAGAAGTTTGCTGAAGAATTTGAGATGAAAGACCTTGGATTGATACACTATTTTCTAGGTTTGGAAATATGGCAGATCCCAGAAGAAATATTTCTCAACCACGGAAAGTATGCTATGGAAATATTAAAAATATTTGATATGTTGGATTGTAAATCCATAGCCACACCCATGGATACGAACCCGAAGTTGTTATCTGATGAATCATCATAGTTAGCGGATGTGACTCATACATATATATTATTGTGTCATTAATGTATTTGACAAATACCATGCCAGATATATGCTTTGTTGTGAACACCCTAAGTCAGTATCTAGTTAAACCTAGACATGTTCACCTGATAGCTACAAAGCATGTGATGAGGTAACTAAAAGGTATGATAGACTTTGGTCTATACTATGTTGGAGATCATGACTACAAATTGTATGGTTATACAGATGCAGATTGGCCTGGAAGTGCTTCATATAGGAAGAGCACCTCAGGTGGATGTAATTGTCCGGGATCCACCATGATATCATGGTTTAGCAGGAAGTAGTCTAGTGTTTCTCTCAGCACAGCTGAAGCAGAGTATATTGCAGTTTTTTCTACTAGTTGTGAAGCCATATGGCTTTGGAAGTTGATGTCAGGAATATTTGACCTAGGGTTGGATACCACGGTGATTCTATGTGACAACTAGAGTTGTATAAATATGACAGGAAACCCAATGTTCCATGACAAATCAAAGCACATATAAATCTGGTATTTTTACATATGAGATATGGTACATAAGGGATCTATAATGCTCCAGTCTATGAGTATCGATGAGCAAGTTACTGATGTGTTAACCAATCCTCTGTGTCAAGTAAAGTTTGAATACTTCTGTGACAAGCTTGGTGTTGTTCGAAAGGACCTTCCTCATAAGGAGGAACACTGATGATGATGTTTTAGACCTTCCTCGTAAGGAGGAATAGTGGTAATTATGTTGTAGACCCTCCTTGAAAGGGGGAGCAGGTTGATGATGTTGCGGACCCTCCTTGAAAGGGGGAGAAGGTTGATGATGTTGCAGTAGGATTGCATCATCCTTGGACTTATGTCCTAAAGTGATAGGGATTGATCATCCTGTAATTGTATCTGCAAAAATTTTTTTCTATGAGGTAGTAGGATTGCATAATACTTGGACTTATGTCCTAAAGTGACAGGGATTGATCATCCTATTATTGGATCCGCGTAATTTTGTCTCCGTGAGGTGGTAGGATTGCATCATCCTTGGACTTATTTCGTAAAGTGATAGGGATTGATCATCTCGTAATTGAATCCATATACTTTTGTCTTCATGAGGTGGTAGTATTGCATGATCCTTGGACCTATGTCCTAAAGTGATAGGGATTTATCATCCCGTAATTGGATCCGTAGACTTTTGTCTCCGTATCATGGATAGGATTGCATCATCATTGGACTTCTGTCCTAAAGTGATAGGGGTTGATCATCCTGTAATTGGATCATGTGTGTTTCAAGTTATGTTGTTATTGATGATGATTTTGTTGATCAAACGATCAAGTGTTGCTGTAGATGATCGAGTGATCAAGTGCTGCAAAAGATGAAGATCAAATATGAAGACTCAGTGCTGTAAAAGATGATGCTCCAGTACTGAAGATATTCCAGTAATGGTTCCAGTTGCTGATGATTATTGAAAACTTCCAATGAAGTCTATATGTATCACCTTGATGTTGTTGTAGGTTCTCTCTCTCCTTGATCCTACAGTTGATGTTGTTGTTGTCAGTAGAATACCCTTCTCATTAAGGGGGAGTGTTGAAATATTGTAACTTTGAAGGATATTCTAAATGTAGTTTACTATTGTGATTTGTCAAAGATGTTTTATTCCTCCATTGGGATTTTATTATTGTATTTGGTCATCATAGAGTCATGAGGTAAAACATTCATTGTAAGTCGGGTCAATAGAATCCTCTAGAATATAATATAGTATTTTTTTTTTGTCTTCCTAGGTGAAGTCGGCGTAGTAAGTTTGTTGGGGCCGACATGTTATGGAAAAATTCAAGTGGAAGATAGAGTATAGATAGAGGAGGTGTGTTCCTCATTTGAACAAACACACACTTATGTATATCACATCGGAGAGAGAGAGAAAGAGAGAGAGAGAGAGAGAGAGAGAGAGAGAGAGAGAGAGATCTGGAAGGAGAAGGAGGATCAGTTTGGGGATTTATATTTGTACTTTTGATACATCTATATAGAGGAATTTTTGTTGGGTTTTCTTCCCCTAGAGGGTTTCCCAGGATAAATCTGTGTCTATCTTGTGATTATGTTTCTTTCAGTGATCCTGCATATTCTATTATTGTGAAATTGAATTGAATACTAATGATATCTAACTTAGCATATGGAATCTTAACAAAAATATTTTTTGTATCTCATGCACGCCCTATATATGGCTAGTCTGCATATACATGCTCCATTAATGTTTAGCTAAAAAGTACGTTTTCCATTATTGCTCAAGAAAAGTAAAATATGTTTCATTGGTTCTAACTTGTTGTCTCCCATGATTAATTGCCCCAACTTCTCTATATTTTCTATATAAAATTATAAAAGAGGCTAATAGAAGAAGAGAAGGATGAGAAAATTGTTAATGTATCATCATGTTATTATTTTGCTTATAAAATCCACAAACCCTGATCCCATGTTTGCAATCTCTTACCCATATCTAAAAATATGCATTTCCAATAGCTTTCATTCTCTATTTAGTTAGAAAGACACAATATTTCTTTCTTTCACTTTCCCTGAGTGAAGCACGAAGAAGGTTGCAAGTGTATGTCCTATGTGGAGGGACTTAGACTCCAATTTCATAATAGTGCCCCGACAGATTACAGGTGAAATCATTCTTGTCTTTGTTGTTGTTATTTATAAATATCTTTTTTTATCATTCAAATTATTGTGTCAATTTTATGTTCTTTGATCATAAAATCCTAGTTTTTTAATGCATTAATTTGAACAATTTACATTCAATGTATTTGTAGCCAACTCTTGTTGTCCTTTTGTTTATTTCTTGTTTATAGGTGATTGAGTGAGAATTTGGACAAAGATATTTAAGAGGTGTAAATTCATCAAACGTTGGACGACATGTTGGTTACTAGATCTCCTAGTTCAATTATATAAAGGCTATACATTTGTGATTGATTTGATTTCTTTTTGGATTGAGGGTTATATTTAGTTTATTTCTCTGCAATAGTTATAACCCAAATCCATTTGGGGACTTTTCCCTGAAACACTTAGGTCCAAGTATTCCAAAAGGATGGGGTCATTATATACCAACATGGTGAAAACTTATGTTCAAAATGAGGTTAAAAGTGGGCATTATATCTCCACCCCTCCCAAAATATTTCATAGTTTCTTTTGAGCATACTCATGTAATCATAACTAGTTATGTTCCCAAATTATCTCAACCTTCACATCCGTAAAAGGGTTAAACCATACATCCTTCTCATCATCATTGGATTAACACATGTTAGTACAATTGTGGTCTATGTAAAAGCCCATCCTAATATCCATTTTCTTAGTGCCTTTTTGTCTCACCAAAAATAAGGCCAATAGTTTTTCATAAGATATAACAACGTTTGTATTAGTATATATCCATATTCACATCCTAAGATACATAGGGTCAATCTCATTTATAAATTGAATGGTGCCAATTTAATTTATAGCATCACAACAGAGTACCAATTTATTACACAAAACATCACAAAAGAGTTAAGTTTTTTCAAGCATGAGGTTTCCACAAGTCACAATTCATAAGGAATTTGTTATAAGGTTTTAATATCATATCATATTCAAATATTCACAAGATTGGTAAAATCATCTAAATATCATTTTCAAGATATTGTTGCCTCCACATCATGCATGCATTATATTCATATCATTAATCTCTATCATGATCATATCACCTATATCCTTATAAGATAAATAAATAATCCAAATGTTCAACTTCTATGTATTTTTATGAATTTATACTATAAGTAGCAACCACTCATCAACAAATGATGATCACGTTTTCTAAGTGACCTAGTTGGGATGAAGCAATTTACATGCATGCATAAATTTCATTCATTTTCAATAAATCACAATGTACAATTGCATCAATCTCCATCCTATAATATAAGAGAATTTTCCTGGGAGTACCTAGGTATACATGGCACTAGGTATCCATTATGTTGTTTGTTCCCATGTCATTTTTTTCCCTGGAAAAAAAATCGCAATTCATTATATTAACAAATCACATTGTATATAAGTGTCACATAAAACATCATAAATTGAACGATAATACGTAGAGCAATCATCATTTTGGACAAGGCCAACAATATAAAGTCTAGATCATACAATAAAAAAAAGTAAGGATGATGTTAGTGAGGTCCCAAAATCATCAAAAAATGTAAATGCAAGGATAAAATATGAGAAAAAGGATAATCCGAGAAAAATAACCAATTATGGGATATCAGATATAACGGATTTGGACTCAATCCCTTGCAACCGTGACTAAATCCTCCACCTATTGGCCTACATACCCTCTTCAACTTTGGATAGAACATTTGCAGTAACATTCCTTTCCCTATATATATGGGAAAAGGAAATGTTAGAAATAATCCCATGTATCATAAGATATACTCGAACAATGGTCAAAGCATAATATAGATGGGAGGTTGCTTGAGACTAAGCCAGTCAATCACCAACTTAGAATCGCCAAAAATATGTAGTTGACTAATTCCTTGACAGTGGGACAAAATAAGTAATAACTTGAGAGCTTTAAGCTCAGCCATATTATTAGAAGCCAATCCCGTACCAACAACAAATTTGATCCAATAATCATCAGATGTGTGAAGGATACCACCAATACCCCCAAATCCATTTTGAGCTGCTCCATCAAAATAACCCCAACATCTGGTCTTATTAATGATCTCAATACCAATACCCTGACGAGGATTCCTAACCACAAGTTGAGGGAAAGAGCCATGATGGAAAAACTCTTACAAGCATATGGAGGTATGATATTATAATGAAAAATTTCTTGATTACGGGAAAGCCATACACCCTGAATCATAATGATCGGAATTTTTCTAAAATATCAAATAGTTGGATCATAAAACCATGTAGAGAAAGAATTAGAAATGCAGTTTCCTTCCTAGATTAGAAGTATGCCAGTAATTTCTTCCATAGAGTGCCACATGTTTTCATGTACTTACAATGGATAAACAAATGGGAAATGGATTCAACATCTTCATAGCAAAGCACACATTGAATAGTTCCTATACCAAGGAATGATATCAGCATGTCTCAAACCTAGATCTTTCTAGATAGAGAAATCCATAAAATAACTTGGATTTCATAGGGAAGTTAATCTTCCACATAGTAGAATGCTGCCAGAAAATAATTGAAATAACTTCATTAATACGAGCTTCTAAATATCCCAAATTAAGAGAGTATGATCCTCTAGCTTCATTTTTTTCCAAATTAATTGGTCTTCATCATCTATGAGAAATATATGACCTCAATCAAGCTCCAGTATATATAGCTCCCAACAATTAATTTGATTACCTTCCATTCCCAGATCCACAACCGATAGCCAAAATTGTATGATACCAATAGAACGTGGACAGTCATTAATCTGATACAAATGAAGGAGCCCACGACTATTGATAAATGTAACCAAATCTGTTGGCATCCAAAAATAATCAAAACAACTAGGCCATGGGTCCTTTCCTATACAAGTAGTCTTACCATTTCGAATATGCCATGCCATCTAGTCACCAATAATGTCATAGGTATTAATCATTGCCTTCCAAATTATGGAAATGTTTCTTGTACTCTTATTCTTGTATCTAATCCATCGATCCATGGACAATGGAATAACATATTTCTAGTGGATAGCAATGACCCATAATCCTTCCCCTATAATCAGTCACCAGATCCCCCTTACAACCAGGGTTTTGGAAAAAAGAGGGTAGTATTTAAGACCCCATCCCCCCAACTCTTTGGGAATGGTTAAATTTCTCCAAGAAATCCAAGGAAAACATGTTTGAGTCTTGCTACCCCTCCAAATAAATTTAAAGCATGTATTCCAAATAGAATCCATAGTTCTCGATCAAATATAAGTGATAGATTCTTAGTAGACTGAAATGGCCTCTAAAACCAATTTCATCATAAAAAATATGCCTCCTCTTGATAACTATTTATTGTACCATAGGTTGATTTTTTCCTCAAATTTTTTGACCATCCATGCCCAAAATTGATTCAAATAGCCATTTGGTTTGATGATAATTCCAAGATACTTAAGCCCATTGTTTAGCTCAATGAGAGCAAAATTGAACTGTGTGAACATCCAGTCCATATTATTCTCTTCAAGATTCATAAATGAGATGGACGATTTAGCACAATTATAAACCATACATATGGCCGCTATGAAAAGTTCCAGGTTTGGTTTGTTCCCATGTCGTGAAATAATTTGTTTCACTTCATTGGTTGGAATGTTTATACTTTCTTAGAATGGGAATCATAAAAGACATTCCAAAGTTTTTAACTAAGAGTTGGTACCAATTTTACATATCTTGGTTAAAAAATAGTTATCAACTTGACAAGAACCGTGACTTCAAAACGAGAACTCTAGCCCTTAAAACCCATATTTCTGGATCAGAAACACGAAAATCAACCCTCAAATAAAATAGTGATGCTTCTAGTAGCACTCTATTTTTTAGGGGGGGAAGAGGGGGGGGGGTTAAAATTACAACATTTTTCAACCATGGCATTGAAAAGTTATATTTTTGTAATAAAACCTTAAAACCAACGAATTGAAAANAATTGAAAATTAGTGCAACCAGCTATTAGTACCCAGGTCTACACCTAGGGTTGTCTACTTTTGTTCAAAATCAAAGCCTTAATTTTCTCAAGATCTTTGGTTAATGTTTCCCACAAATTTTGAACAGACTCTAAACCTGTGGTTCTGTAAACTGAATAACTATGTTTCTAGCATTGATTTCTATTTTATTTTGATAATATAGTTCTTATCATAAGATTGACACATGTTTGTATATTCATTATGTTGTTATTTATGCAGGTACAAAGTATTTATATTGAAAATATTCAAGGGCAAGCACTTGATTTCAAAGTAGATTGTTCACATGATTCACTACATAATTGTTTTGCATCAACGATGATGAATCATTTCACAACATTCATGAGAAGGGAGCGTGTTGTCGCATTGCAAAACAATGAATACAATACCATCTGTCAGATTATTTATTAGTATGTATATTGGTTGTCATATCAGTTTATGGCTTCGAGATTCCTGAATATGGGTAGTCATGCAAATAAGAGGGTCTAGCCCCGTTGAACCTGTCGTGATGATGTGAGTCCTCCTAGTTGTTCAAATGATTATTCCATTCTGTATATTGGGGCTTTATGTTTTACATATCCAATCTAAAATTTAAAGATAGAAGAAACCCTTAATCTTGTGTAAGTTTTTCCCTATTATTATCATAACATTATGGTGCTCAAGTGAGGTGGGAGTCTAGTGAGGTATGAGCATATGGGTTTAGAACTCTTAGAATCTTATCCAGAATTTGGCCTGAAATTCAAATGAGATGGTTGGTTTCTCTATTGTCAAAAATTGCAAGGGAGTTTTCAACTAGTGGCTCAAGCATTCACTCAAAGCTTTAATGGAAGTACTATTACAATGGGGTATTTATCATTTCCTGTCATGGAATAGTGTATTGTTATTTCCTATGAGTTACCTCATAATGGTGAACGACGGTTTAAAATTAAAGGGGTAAGTGCACCTAAATGTAATCGGTTCGTGTTGGATACACATCAAAATATTGACTAGAGGAAATGAATTCCTCATTCATGGCTCAAGATTGAATATAGAAATTTGTTGAATATTGTTCATTGTTATATTATAGGGGAAGGAAGGTATGCAATTGTGCATCTGTATCACATGCACTTTTTATTGCATCTGGATGATATATCACCTATGAATTTTCCCTATTTCTTTCTCAAAAGCTTAACTAAGATGGACTCTAGGGCACAAAAATCTCCAGATAGTTAGAAGGGAAATTTTCATGAGGCTTTGATTAAGATATTAATTTTACAAGAATTAAAGAAACACAATCATAGTAGGGAATAATTTATTGTAAAATTTGAGTTCATAACTACAGATCTTATCCCCGAAATACATGGGCCACCCTCTCTAAAAAACAATTCTATAGACATGAATGAAGATGATGAGTATGAAAACCCACCCTCTAAACCTAGAGTTAAGGGAAAACAAGTTAAAACAAAGGGAAAAACTACTCATAGGGTTGATAATTTATCTCATAACCGCGTGTTCCTTCACAGAGGAAAAATAGAAACACTAGCTCAAATAAATAAAAGGAAAAAGTCTAGGAGGAAGACAGAGTGATGACAAGACAAATGAGAGGAGCCTTGAAAAAAATTATAGATGAAATAGTCAATTATCCCATGCAGAATAAAAACATGATCATGTTCAAGCATCTCTTCTGATTAAAAATTGAAAAAGAAAGAAATCACATTCTGAAAACTATCTAATTCGAAGACCTCGTATCAGAGCGGTAATAAATTCAAGCTAAGTTCGAAGGTCGTATTTGAATCTTATTTAAAGGAACATCAAGTTATTGATTTGGAAGCAAATTCTTGTAAATATACACAAAATTATATCAAGCCAGATATTGTGGCTAAAGTTCCAGCTTCAAAACAGGGCAAAAAGGATTTGGTTACTGATAAGGGGAAAGAAAAGGTTTTCCAAGAGGAGAGCTGATCTGAAAATGAACCAGGTTCATCCTTTGAAAAGGAAAATCATGTGGCTCGAGTTTTAACAGAATTAGAGGAGACTATTAATGTTATACCCTACTCCCCTGATCCATACCAACATACAAACCCAGATGTTTTTCAGGAATTTGAAGAGAAGTCGGTTATACAAACTACTACAGTAGAAAATTAGGCTCATGTGTCATGCCAAAGCTTGAAATCAAGGAAGAAAAAATGAGTGAACCTTTTTCACCTTTAAAAGAATTCATTTCTTTGAGATATGAAAAGAAAACATAATTGATTATCCTGAGATTGAAGAATCAGAAGTTAAAGAGGAATCTAAAGAAATATAAGGATTCTATCAAGTGCTTGAAGCTGGAAAATCAATCATTGCTCCAAAAAATGAGTAAGATTGGAAACAAGAGGGAAAATCTAACAGTCAAGTTCGCCAAAGTCTGTCAATTCAATCAAAGCCTAAAACAAGTTAATGCAAAATTGTATAGTCATAAAAATATTGGAAAAATGAGTATACGAAGAAGAAGGATAATACTGCAGAAAGTGATTGATCTAGGGATACATCTTTCACAAGACATGATACAAGCATAGGGTTGATATTTGGAGTTTCGATAAGGTTGAATATTGAAGATACAGATAGTAATACAGTTGGATAAAAAAATTTTCTTTTACTGGAAGAAGGCAATTTCTCTAGACATATGTCAAGCTTTGAAGCCATAGAATCTTTAAATTCTCAAGTCTATTTTAGTTTTATATGAACTATGATCGAAGATTATATTTTGTAAATCATATATGGACCTAAAATTTATGAAATCAATCCATATGTTGATAAATGGTTACCTTAAAAATAGGATCTAGAGATATTTTAGGGAAGTAAAAATAAAATTATTTTAAGTCCATTTTAGGTAAAACAAACAATCATCGAATCCTGGAAAGATAGAGACTATGTTATCAAAGAGGTCTATATATTGTAAGAATGATAGGAAGAAGGGGTTCGATTTTTGGATGGCTAAAGGATGGTCTAGAGATTTTGTAAGGAATCATATTGTATTTTGAAATTTGATATGAATGATATGAGTTATGTGCCATCTCAATGTTTACCCTGATTATTAGATATTTGCATAATGATATGCACTACATTAATTCAATTACAGAACTAGTGATATGAACATTGTTTATATATGTTGTCTATACTTAGTTTTATGTTCTATCCATGTTTTTTGTATAACATTGTTATATGTGAAATCATTTATGAATACAGGAAAGATAATGGCATTGCTATTTCTTTGGTGTAATTATCATCAATCTTATGTTTTCAAACTCTTAGCATTATCAGTTCATATCCCAATTCGTTTTCAAGTTCTACCTACATTCTATGTTGTTTTATTTACTTGTAGACCATCTTTAGCCCAATACTCATCAACCAATTGAAACTCACTTCCCGAATTGCACATTCCTTATCCTAAGTTCCCTAGATTTGCTTGTAGCGGTACAGTGTAGACCTTAGGGATAACATCGGCAACACACTTATTTTTATGAGTTAAAATTACAACTTGTTTGAAGTAGTGACCTATTGATGCCTGGAAAAATACCAGGTACCAACAGTAGGGGTTCTCCCTAATAACCATTCCCAAATAGATCATGTATTGTTTTATATGGGGAACCCGTCTGGTTTGCGGTCCATCTACCGTAGAGTTAAGGTGTAGTTTTAAATATCTTTTACTGGTTGCGGCCTGATCCACCATTTATATATTTTATCTTTTAGGTATGGAATGCAAGTTCCTAATATTAAATGCAAGTAACAGAATAGAACAACTAATCTATTCTAACCTATCCCCAAAGAGAAAGATTGATATTAAACAAGAATGAACAATGTATTGTATGGTTTGCATAAAGAATTCTACAGATAGATGGTAAATCCAAGATACATACATACAATAGAAAATTAACACAGAGCTAGCTCCATGATATTAAAAAATTCATCATTCATTGTTGCATAATATTCATCACATAACGTAAAATCAGTCATAACTCAAAAGTATTTCAGAGGGTTAGGAACGATCTCACAGATTGTATATACTACTAAACAAGAAATAGTTATCCATTCAGCTTTACACAACATGCTTTGAGACTTATGCAACACTCTCTCCAGCAAAATTCCATCTTCTTCATTATAAAAGGGAATAGTTCTTCTTACAATAAGCTTCAGTAAATATGCCAGTGAAAATACCTTTCTACATCTACTTTACCTATACTTATACAAATAACAAAAATGAGTCTTGAGTTGCCCCAACCTTTTGGGCTTTCTCGACTCTTCCTTTACAAAATTTCATCTTTTAGTGTATTGCTATAAAAGGAATAAATACAAAATTATATAATATTTAGTTTGTGAATAAGACAAATTTAAGTGAGCCCAATTGGTGTCTTGATAAAAATGCTCCATGCTTGGGATTCTTCACTGATGACCCGTTATTCTGCTGGTTCCAACACACGCACTGCCACTTCATGTTTTGATAGCTGAGACTCGATTTCCTTCACTTTTGGTGCATTTTGACTCAAAGACTCCTCCAACAGGCACTTGTGTCCTGGAGCTTGTATAATCTAGATCCTAATGTCTTCCTCACTACCAACCTCGAGCTTAGATATGATTTCTTCCCCTTTTAGAAGCCTCTCCTGTAAGTTCTTCAAATTTTCCTCCCTGACTGGGAAATCTTGGTCCAGGGAACGTGTTAAAACCATACACTGTTTGTGAACAAAATATATGCCTTTGTAGAATTCAGCACAATTTTCAATAGTTTTCTCAATGGCTGTCTTTAATCTGACTGTTGTTCTACACCTGAAATTCAATATGGCCACCTCCATCTTAAGAATTCCCATAGTTTTCTGAGGCATATTTGCTGGAAATGTTGGATGGGTTCCTATCCACATTAACTGATTCTTCACAAGTTCAACCACCTCGGATAACCTTTTCCAGAATTTCGATGAGATGAGTGCTAGTTATTTCAATCTAACCTCAATTTGTTTAATTCTATACATCTCCCCTGTTAGTCTCAACAAAACCTTATTTATTTCCTTTTGCAGCACCAGGGCTTGATTCTGGAAAGGGGTGATATCCATCTGTTTCTCCTTTTCTCGGCTTCTTCTTCTGCTAACCACTGTTTTGATTCTTGTGATAGTTTGAGTACCTCCTCTTCTCTTTTTTTTGTAGCTTCCTCTTCTTGTTTATTTTGTTTCTCAGCAACTTTTCCCTTTCCGCCTGTGGTCGTTATCTTTTGCTTGAATATTTTTCTTAGGGATGTCATATTTTGGGCATTGCGGAATATTTCTTCATTTTTATCCCAGTAATTCATGTACTCAAAATGTACCCCTGCTACTGCACAATAGTTAGCAACATTGTCTTCAAATTCATTTCTATGAAAGCTCATTTCTCCAAAGTGGAAGTACTCTAACTCCTTTACAAAATCCGGTGCACTCTTCACCTTGGAGAACTTATAACTACCTTCATAGAACGGGAGTGGTGGGTATACAACCTTCTTCTGATAAAAAAGGAAGTTCCCAATCCCGTCAATGTAAAGCTGCCTCACTACTTCCTAATGAACAACATTGTCCGTGGCGTATCTTGGTAAAAGAGAAAGGGCCCTAGTTCCTCCAAACATCCTTCGGTATATACCTTCTTTGTTAGGTAATAATGACCGTTATCCTGTACAATATTCAAGGCTTCCTCAGACATGCAGTTGCACTCAACAAGGAAGATTAATATGTATAGCGGCATTATGAAATATTTACAAATACTCTTATAATGGCTGAAATATTTATGTGCCCAAAACAATGGATATGCAGAATAAACAGGAGTTTTGGTCTTTACCCACTAGCACTTCAAGGCTGGGAATTGCTGTGTGCATAGAATACAATCAATCAGGAAAGAACTCATATAGAACTCTAACTTCTTTTGTGAGATCCCTCCAAGCGCTGCACTTATGCATGAGGACAGGTTGTTGGATATTATATTGGCCTAGTTAAAAATGGTGCCCTGAGTGGCCGCAAAGAAAAAAATTGGTACCAATTTGTAGTATTTCCCATTTTTCTCGCTCGAAGATCTTGTTCAACATTAACGCTAATAGTCTATAAGGAGTGCACAGGTTCGTAGTTTCATATTCCCTAGAAGGCCTTGTATGAAACTGCTTCCTGAGAACCATCATTCTTCGAACATTGTCCAACATATCAAGTTCAAGAAATTTTAACCACTCTTATGTTAGATAAGTCTGAGGGGTGGGTAGCTTGCAGGCCTGAGCTACATAAGCCAGGCTATAAGCGGTAAAAGCTTGTCCTTCCATATTTGACATAATCATTTTGGTTACGTCGGCCTTTGGGAGGATCCATCCTATTACTTCTGCACATGTAAAAAATTTCGGTCACATGGAAACCTTCATAATCAATGACCTTTCTATGTTTCCATATATTGGAAAATCCTCTAACCCCGTATTTGGGATGCTCCGATTGGTGATCATTCGGTAGATATCACCCCATCTATACTCAAGTTCAATTCTAATGACAACCTTGGTATCTTTGTATATAACTTCAATTCGCATTATGATCTCTACCTCCGGATCCTCATCCGTGGCTTGCATCATCTTCTTCCATTTCTGAGGCATATCGCTATATAGATGGTGAGGTTGTTTAAATCATAAAACAATGTTTCAGGTTGATTCATTCCGAAAGCATATAATTGTGACTGGTGAATTTGAAGCTGCATATAATCAAAAACAAAAAACCAAGTTTCAACCAGATGAATTTACCAAATCATCATGATACATCTTAGCCAGTATTTTATTTCAACCCTAAGTCGTGCAATATTGAATTGACAACTTAAACAACAGGTTCAATAATTTTCAGGAGAAATACTGGAAATGACTCGCATGCAAGTAGACTCCATTTCATGAGACCTAAGGACTATATCATGGCAATCGATCTCTCTGGGCATAGCAACCCCAACACCATCGACAGGTAAGAGAAAAACCAAGGATGTCAGGGAGGAAACCCTACATGGGTAACCAGGTTTTTCACCCAAAATGAAAATTGCCTCCCACAGTACTCCACAAAAATGCTCATTCCAACCTGACCAATGGCCGCAATCCTACCACCCTCACATTGGTGAAACGAAGGAGTGGTGCAGAAGATGAAATGCTCGTCTGCCCATAGTCCTCCTACTGCAAAAGATTATCATAGAAATTCTCATGGAAAGAGCTGGGAAAACAATGGTTGGGGTAGGTAGGAAAACCGACAACCCTGGCTAATCCAAAAGAGCAAAGCTTCACAACTACGAAAAAAAATTGACCTCAGTGTCTAAATACTCTTTGCGAAAAATGGGAAAATACCTAACCCTACCAAGTTATTACAACAAAACCACCAAGGCATCAGGACAATCAATGGGTAAGATCCTACTTGGCTGCTGAAACGAGCTGGAAGAAGCGTGGTCCCTGCTGGCTAGATTCGCTCAAGGACTAACAACTCCGCAGACTCAAACGGCCAACAATAACTGTAAAATGTTTTATTGCAAGCTTAAATAGGATTAATAAACAAGAGTCAACATGTAATAAATGGGCCTCGGGCAGAAAACCCCGTTGGCACCAAAGGTAGTATCAGGACCGATCTTGAGAGAAACAACAAGAGCTTCGGACAGAAGAATGGAACGGGCCCGATTTCATTTGGGTGGATACATACTTAATCTTCTCAAATGGGGAAAAGCCTTAAAAGCCCATCAATAAAACATCTACATCGTCATCGAGAAACTCTTAGGAAAGATGATCAGTTATACATCAGACTATGCATCCGAAGCGTCGGTGAGGGATTCATCAACAGACTCTTTGGAATACTCGGGGACAAATAACCGAAACAATGAGCGAGTAAAAACAAAAATCTTCCGCAGACATCGAAAACTGAAACAATAAGACAACCCGATGCATCAGAAAGACTACTGATAGCCAACTGGGAAGCATCGGAAAATGTTCTCTGATATTATCGATACCATAGACCAAATTACATCCGACGAATCAGTAAATTTTTTTAAGTATTCCGGAAAACATGAGAAACAATGATTCCACGGGCCTTCAAATAACTCCTCCGCTACGTCGGATAAACTCCATGAGTTCATCCGATGCATCGGGTGGAAAAAAGAAGTTTTTCTTTTGCAAAAAACTAGGTTATGAAGAAACTTTTGCAGGATAAAGGTAGACTTTCAAGGATTTCTAAAAACTAGAACTTCAAAGAAAGAGTAGGGGCCCCTAAAATATAAATTCTTTTGGGATAGTGGTTGCAGCAACAACAATTGGAAACTAACTAGTGAACACGGATCTCTGAACAACTGAATTTTGAAACAAAAACTGCTTTATGGCATTTTGTCTATATCCATTTGCCTCGTTTTCTTTTAACAAATCTTTAATAATCCATACCTTCAAGAAATGTAAGATTCAGAACTTGTCATTGATTTCAGTCCCAATGGATAAGGCAACCAGGCTTTCAAAGTCTTGATAACTCTTCCAAGGCCAATATATGAGATTCATTTACCTCTGCATTTGGTTACTTTTCTCTAGGACACCACGGGATTGTAATAGGATTAGAACAAGTATATTCATGTGTTCCTCGTTCCCATGCCTTTTGCATTCTTTTGATGCTTTTAGACTTTTGTCTGATGAGTCTTCCCGGATTTATCTTTCTTACACTTGAGATTTGATTTAGGTTCTTCCATCCATAGTGTCCTTTTATGTGAGTGACATTTCGTTCAGCTCACAGACAGAGAAGAACCTTTTAGTAGTCCTTTTATTTACTGATTTATGCTTTTGCACTATCTGAGATATCCTTTTCTCTAGAAAATTTTTAGTCTCAAGCCTTTTGTCTTAAATTTGTGGCATGGGATTATTTCGAATACCATACACCTGTCCATACTGCTTCCTTTCCGTGGATCCTAGGCTGCAAGCTTCCTAGGGAAGATATTACGGTGAAGTGGATGGAGCCTTAGAATAGTATTCAAGACTTCTTCAACCTTGGTTATTTAACAGGATTTAAATAGGACTTCAATGTGTTCCAAAAATAACTTTCTTTCCAAGATCTATTAGATTAAAGAATCCTGTAATAATAAATTCTCAAATAGACAACATTCAATAAGCAGTTCCTGGCTTTAAAATATCCACAGCTTATTCAAAACCCAATGTATTCCAGCACCAAATGCTGACCTGGTTTATTTAAAATAAACTAGAGTAAAGCATAGAAACAAAACAGCAATGAATGACATAAAGCAAATCAGAAATCAAAATAAAAACAAAACTAAATAAAGCAATCAAACAAAGGTTTATTTATGTACAGACAGGTTCTCTCAAAAGACTAGGTGAAGTAAGGTTTGAGAACCAAGCCTTTTATAGGCAGATTCTCTTCCCATCCTTGCAAATCCTGAAGTTTATATGTTGAGGAACCTAACTTTGCAGCAATATGAAATGGGCCAACCTAGAGATGTTGAAACTTAGTGTGCTTACCCATTTCATCATGCGGGTGATCCCACTTTAGGACTAAATCTCCAACTTTGAAACTCTTATTTCAATACTTACGCTTTTCAAACCATCTTTTTACAATATTTTGTTGGTGCTTGAATATCTCTTTAGCTTTAAACCTATACACTTCTAGCTTAAGCAAGGTATTGATTTTGACTTGTAATACTTCATTTCTAGATCCTCTTGAAGCTTGGGATATTTGGGAGGCTGGGAGCAAAATGTTTGGTGGAAAAATAGTTTCTTTTCCATAGACTAGAGTGTAAGGTGAGACTCCTAATGAGTTCTTTGGTGTGACTCTATCAGCCCAGACTACATTCGGGAGAGCTATATGCCAACTCTTTTGGTTTTCTATGACATACTTCTTCAGAATTCTAATAATATTTTTATTTGTAGATTCAACTAAGCCATTACCTTGGGGATAATAATTAGCAGAATAATGTAACTTCATTCCTTTATCAGTGGAAAATTCCATAAGTTTCATTTATGATAAATAAGATGCATTTTCAAAAACCAGGTAAATTGGAACCCCAAACCTGGTCATAATATGTTCTTGTGGGAATTCTATCACTGCATGTTCATTTACTTTCCATATAGGAATGGCTTCCACCCATCTGGTGAAGTAGTCAGTAGTTGTAAGGATGTATTTGTGTTGTAGCGAGTATTTAGGTTTGATCTCTCCGATAATATCGATTCCCCACTATTCAAATGGTTCTGAAACCAAGACTGGTTGTATTGGACCAGCTTCTCTAACAAGTATTCCTCCACTTCGCTAGAAAACATCACATTTCCTTACATATGTATGTGTGCCTTTGAACAAGGTTTTCCAATAGTATCCTTCCCTTAAGATCTTGTGGGCAGTGGTATCTCCTGAATAATTCCCTCTAGCAGGACCATCATGCAATTCTTTAACCACTTTAGCTGCATCTTCCTGTTCTAAACATCTTAGAAGAACTCCATCATAGTTTTTTCTAAAAATAAATCCCTTAATGACTTTATAGGAGGATGATTTCAGTCGTAGTGCTCTTCTTTGCTTTGAACTCCAATGTTACGGTAAATAACCTTGCTGGAGATCATGTATCAAGTCTCTATACCATGATTCTAGAGCTGTAAAAATGGGACACATATCAATCATATGAACTTCAGCTTCATTATCCCAATCACTTTCCTCACCATCATGACTCTCAACCATTAGTTTGCAAAGTCCTTGTCCTTTAATAATGGCTGCTGGTTTAAACTCTAAATCGTATTCTTGTAGAGCCATAACCCAACTTCCTCTTCTCTCACCTAGCTCCTATTGTACGAAAAGGCTTTGGAATACTGGGTGAGGAACAACCACTTTATTCTGATTCTTAAGTATATATGGCCTGAATTGATTTTCCACTTTAAACACTACGTAAGCTTGCTTATCGATGGCAGATTAGTTCAATTCAGCACCTTGCAAACCAGTGCTCATAAATGAAATGGGGAATTCATCTCCCCCTTCTTCCTTTTGCGTCAGCACCGCTGCAAGCGAATTATCAGAAGCAAAAGTGTACAATATGAAATCTTTATTGAAATCAGGACTTATAAGTGAAGGTTCATGTGCTATTTCTATTTTGAAATTAGTAAATGCATCCTTTTCTACATTAGTCCATTTAAACTGTACATTTTGCTTAACCATTTGTTGCAAAGGTTTGACTGTTTGTGCAAAATCAGTCACAAACCTTCACACGAAATTAATGGTCCCCATAAATGATTGCATACCCTTCTTATTGTGGGGCAAGGGAATATGCACAATTGCTTCAATCCTTTATGGGTCTATGGAGATTCCCCTTTTAGAAATGACATGACCCAATAGCTTTCCTTCCAGCACCGCGAAAACACATTTTTTAGGATTCAATGAGATACCGTATTTCCGACAATGCTCAAAAACTGATTTAAAAAATATGGATGCCCATCTCTTTTCTTTGAATACACTGTTACATCATCTAAGTAGACCACCACACTATGGCCTATCGGTCCCCGGAAAGCTATGTCCATGGCTCTTTGGAAAGTGGCTCCAGCATTAATTAACCCAAAGGGAATTCTCCTGTAGGAAAATGTTCCCCACTTTGTATGAAACGTAGTTTTCAGTATATCTTGTTCTGCTACCAATACTTGATTGTAGCCCAAAATCCCATCCAACAAGGAGAATAACTCTGAGTCAGACACCATCTGCAAAATCTACTCAATGGGAGGGACTAGATAATTGTCTTTGTCTGAAGCACGATTCAGATTTCTAAAATCCACATAGAGTCTTATTTCTCTAGACTTATTCCACACTGGTACCAAGTTCGCTACCCATTCTGAATGTTTAACCTTGAAAATAATCTTAGCATCCAATAATTTCTTTACTTCACTTTGAATTAGGGGTTCCAGCTTAGGATGCATCTTACGAAGTTTCTGCTGGAAAGGCTTTGCACCCGCTTTAATAGGAATGATGTGTTGGATTATGTGAGTGTCATATGTCTTCATATCATCATAAGTCATGGAAAATACATCCTTATACTGCTGAAATAAATTGATGAACTTACTTCTTTCCCCTGGAGAACAACATTTCCCCAAGTTGACATACTTGGGTTCAGCCTCTGTTCCCAAATTGATCATCTCATACTGCATTGATGAGCTATGCATTTTAACGTTTACTGGCCTTTGCAACTTGTTATTTAAATCAAACATACCCTCTAATGTCCTCACCCCTTTTGGTATGAAATTACTATTCTGGAGATTCACTTGGTGTTCCTCGTCATCAATAACTGCACTTTAAAATTTTCCTCATTTTTTAAGAATTCCAAAATCGGTTGGTCATCATCAAACACCCTCAAATTGGTGACATTATCAGGTAATGATGACCCGAAAATCAATTCAATTGAACATTTGTTATTCGTGGGCACCAACCTTGCAGAAGAAGTAGCTAATAAATCAGTTGTTGCATTTCATGGGGACTTCACTTAGCGAACATCTCACATAGCACGTGCGATCGTGGGATATTAAAGAATACCCTTAATTTCCAGAGATATTGACCCAAACTCTTTTTGTTGAAACCCCCTCCCAATGCTTAAAACCTCCTCCCCACCCCTTTGTATACCTCAATCCTTATAAACCCCTCATCCTCCCAATACTTGCAATATATTGGTTCAATTTTTAATAATTTTAAAACCCACAATATGAACTAACGTGATAGGATATTGGTCAACAAGTGAAGCCCCCATGTTGCATTTTCTAGTCTAGGAATAGAATTAATATTAAAAGCCTCAAAATTTGTTATGAGTCCCCACACTTCATTTTTATATCCTTTTAAATGAGGAGATAAGTAATGGATTGTATTGCGTACCTAGTTTACAATTATTTCAGAGTCTCCAAAAACTTTCAAATTCCTAACTTTAAACTCAATTGATTTTTTCAATCCTTGAATCAATGCTTTGTATTCAGCCATGTTATTCGTGCATTCAAACTCTAAACTACAAGATAAAAAATGTTTATTTTTTTCTGGATCAATTAGGACACAACTGGCCCCTGATCCTTCTTGAGTTTTCAAACTATCAAAATACTATAACCAAAACTGATTTTCTACTTCTAAAGCACTAGTTCTATTTTTAAAACAGAAACTAAATTAACTATATCACAATCAATATCGTTAGTCCGTGAAAACTGAAGGAGATCGGACTATTCATCTGACTCACTACTGGCCTCTTCCGCCTGATAATTCCCTGGTTCAAGTTCTAAAAAACAATTTCCCAAAACAGAATGTGCGGAATTCATAGGTTCATTTTTTCTTTCAAGTTGCGTCACATTACATTTCATGTGTGGTTCTCTTAGTACTTTAATCTGATTCTGACACCCTTTGTAAGGTAACCATAAGCGCGACCAATCTGTTGCAAAATACCCATTAATATTTTCAGACCAATCCCTACTTAGTATTAAACCATAAGCTTCAGGGATGTCAACTACCATAATATCTATGTACTGACAAACTCTTTCATCAGCTGCTAATAGAATCAATACATTTTTCAACTCACCTGCCACTTTAACTGCAGTTATGTCCAATTGAGTAATTTGACTAGAAGAAGGGGTAGGTTTCCCATTTATCTTTTTACAAACTGACAAAGGAATGACATTCGAATATGCTCCATAGTCAACCAGGCAATTGTGTACATTCAAATTAAAAATTTCAAAGGTCAGAAAGAAATGTGTAGTTCGAGATTTAGACTTTCCTCCAATGCTGGCTTCATTTATCTCCTTATCCAATGGGACGTTGTCTTGATATTTTTCAGGTTGGGGACCCAAGGCTTCCAAAAATTTCTTCTTTTGTTGTGGTAAATTGCACATTTCAAACAACGTAAAATTTTCCTTGGTTTTCTTAATATCTTCTACTATATCATATCCCATTTTTGGTTCCACTGATATTTTCTTATTATTCTCTAACTTATTGTCCACAACCTTTGCTGGTTTACTTACTGCTTGAGTTTTCTGCTTTGCTATGACCTTTTCAGGTATGGGTGGTTTTTGAGTCTTATTGGTAAGCTTTTTCATACTTTCTTGGAACTTCTTAATCTTGGGAAATAAACTCTCATCCGTTATTGGTACTTGAATTCTCATTGTGATGTTTACTGGTAAAAGTTGTATTTCTTCAGTGGGTTCTTCTTCATCTAACCCTAGTGTGGTCATACAGTCCCACAAAAACATAGTTGTTTCTTCCAAAGTTTTTTTTGTTTCAACTTCCTTTTCTTATTTACTTTCAGGTTCTATTAGTTGAACATCTAATATTTGATTCACGACTAGGTTCATCGAATTAATCCACTAAGGGAATATTTTCTTAGAGTGAGGTTGTTGGTGAAAAGTACAAATAGTATCCATACCAACTTCGGTGAGATTCAACACAGAGGAATTGTTGGTGGGTAGTTGGGGTGGACTATTTTCTTCTTTCTCCTTGAAAAAATGTCTAAATGGTTTTCTGGAAGAACTTGCTTCTTTATCTTTCTCTAAGTCATAAAATCTTGTTTGAGAGTTTTTGTACCATTTTAACCACATTTTCCAATTCGTGCGAACGTTCTTCTTTGGGCTCAGTCAACAGTAAAGGCTAGTTATTAAAAGTTTTTACATTTGAATCTGTAGACTGTTTATTTATACTTTCGATTTATTCTTCCACCTCCTTAGCCTCTTCATAGGTTTCCAACAGTGAGGGTTTTACTTACCTTTTCACGAACATTGCTATCTCAAGAGAAAGTGATGAAGAATACTATTCCATTAATGTTTCTTCAGCAGGAATTATAGCATCACTGAAATTATTCAAATGGTGAGTGAACCTATGATTAAAATCAAGAACTTTCTCTTTTTTCTCCATCTTTAGAGAAAGTAACTCTTTCATCAGAGTATCCCTGGTTCTTTGGCATCCAAACTTGTTCTTAAACAATCTTTCAAATGTATTCCAGTTTGTGGTTGAATTCGCCTGCAAACCAAAATACCATGATGATGCTTTTCCTTTAAGGGTATGTGGAAATATTCTACATACTACATCTTCGTGTTCTCCAGCTGATAAAACTTCAAGGGCTAATAAAAAACTTTGTAAATTATCATCCACATCAATGCCTTCCATGGGGTCAAACTTGGGTAATGACTTCTCAGGATGTCCAGGTAAATTGTGCAATGGGGCAGCTAGGTGAAGAGGGGTTCTGGCTCTCCAACATGGTCGTGTAGGTGGCTGGTTAGCATTTTGATTTACAGGCGCATTTCCGGCTACATTTCCAGCCATGATTCGAGGTGGAGACTGAGGTGGAGATTGAATAGGGGTTCGAAAAGGTGAGCAAGACGGGGAATCAGGTCCACACTGATCAAGAGGTTGGACAATTTCCTGCAAGGTTAAATATACCATCTCGTCAAAATCTCTCACTAACACTGAATCTTCTATGAAAGGGTGCTCTTTCTTGCGAGCTTGTCTTCTAGGTAATTCAGGGATGTTCGACAATCCTCCAAGCTTCTTTACATTGGACCTTGTGATTCTTCTTAAATCGTTAACTACTTCAAGAGAAATAGGATAAAGGAACTCAAGATTAGCTTTTCCTTCAGGACTGGGGTCCTTGGGAAAATGGGTTTCAGAACTGTCACTAATGGAATATTCTCGAGAAAACAAATTTCCTCGGCTAGCCATGCATTGGAGGCCCTCTTCCTAGCACCAAAAACTGTTGATGCCTGGAAATATCCTAGGTACCGACAGTAGGGTTTCTCCCCAATAAATGTTCCCAAATAGATCATTTATTGTATGATATGGGGAACCCGTCCAATTTGCGGTCTGGATACCGTAGAGTTAAGGTGTAGTTTTAAATCTCTTTTACCGGTTGCGGCCCAATCCACCGTTTATATATTTGATCTTTTAGGTATGGAATGCAAGTAACTGAACAGAACAAATAATATATTATAACCTATCCCCGAGGAGCAAGATTGATATTAAACAAGAATGAGCAATGTACTGTATGGTTTGCATAAAGAATTCTATAGATAGATGATAAATCCAAGATACATGCATACAACAAAGAGATAGCTCTATGATATTAAAACATTTATCATTCATTGTTGCATAAGATTCATCACATAACGTAAAATCAATCATAACTCAGAAGTAGTTTAGAGGGTTAGGAATGATCTCACAGATTGTATATACTACTAAACAAGAAATAGTTCTCCATTCAACTTTACACAACATGCTTTGAGACTTATGCAACACACTCTCCAGCAAAATTCCATCTTCTTCATATAAAAGGAAATAGTTCTTCTTACAATAAGATTCAAAAACTATGCCAGTGAAAAGTCCTTTCTACATCTACTTTACATATACAAATAACAAAAATGACTCTTGAGTTTCGCCAACCTTTTGGGCTTCCTCGACTCTTCCTTTACAAAATTTCATCTTTTAGTGTATTACTAGAAAAGGAATAAATAAAAAATTATACAATCTTTAGTTTGTGAATAAGACAAATTTAAGTGGGCCCAGTTGGTGTCTTGATAAAAACGCTCCATGCTTGGGTTTCTTCACTGATGACCCGATATTCTACTGGTTCCAGCACACGCACTGCCACTTCATGTTTTGATAGTTGAGACTCAATTTCCTTCACTTTCGGTGCATTTTGACTCAAAGACTTCTCCAACAGGCGCTTGTGTCCTGAAGCTTGTATAATCTAGATCCTAATGTCTTCCTCACTGACAACCTTGAGCTTGGATATGATTTCTTCCCCTTTTAACAGTATCTCTTGTAAGTTCTTCAAATGTTCCTCCCTAACTGGGAAATCTTGGTCCAGGGCACCTATTAAAAACATACAGTGTTTATGAACAAAATATATTCCTTTGTATAATTCATCACACTTTTCAATAGTTTTCTCAATGGTTGTGTTTAATCTAATTGTTGGTCTACACCCGAAATTCAATATGGGCACCTCCATATTAAGGATTCCTGTAGTTTTCTGAGGCATATTTCCTAGAAATGTTGGATGGGTTCCTATCCACGTTAACTGATTCTTCACAAGTTAAACCACCTCGGATAACCTTTTCTGGAATTCCGATGAGCTGAGTGCTAGTTCTTTCAATCTAACCTCAATTTGTTTAATTTTGTACATCTCCCCTGCTAGTCTCAACAAAAACTGATTTATTTCCTTTTACAGCACCGAGGCTTAATTCCAGAAAGGGGTGATATCCATATGTTTCTCCTTTTCTCAGCTTCTTCTTTTGCTAACCACTATTCTACTTCTTGCGATCATTTGAGTTCCTCCTCTTCTCTTTTCTTCGCAGCTTCCTCTTCTTGTTTCTTTTGCTACTCAGCAGCTTTTCCCTTTCTGCCTACGGTCATTATATTTTGCTTGAATCTTTTTCTTAGGGCTGTCATATTTTGGGCATTGCGGAATATTTCTTCATTTTTATCCAGTAATTCATGTACTCAAAATGTACCCCTATTGTTGCACAATAGTTAGCAACCTTGTCTTCAGTATCATTTCTATGAAAGCTCATTTCTCCAAAGTGGAAGTACTCTAGCTCCTTTACGAAATCCGGTGCAATATTCACCTTGGATAACTTACAAATACCTACATAGAACGAGAGTGGTGGGTATACAACCTTCTTCTGATCAAAAAGGAAGTTCCCAATCCCGTCAATGTAAAGCTGCCTCACTACTTCCTTATGAACAACATAGTACGTGGTGTATCTTGGTAAAAGAGAAGGGGCCCTAGTTCCACCAAACATCCTTAGGTATAGACCTTCTTCTATTAGGAAATAATGAATGTTATCCTATACAATCTTCAAGGCTTCCTCAGACATCCAGTCACACTCGACAAGTAAGATTAATCTGTATAGTAGCGTTACGAAATATTCACAAATAATCTTATAATGGTTGAAATATTTATGTGCCCAAAACAACTGATATGTAGAATAAATAGGAATTTTGGTCTTATCCCACTGGCACTTCAGAGCTGGGAATTAATGTGTGCATAGAATACAATCAACCAGGAAAGAGCTCATATAGAACTCTGACTTCTTTTGTGAGATCCCTCCAAGCATTGCGCGTATGCATGAGGACAGGATGTTGGATATTATATTGGCCCAGTTAAAAATGGTTCTCTGAGTGGCCACAAAGAAAATCACTAGTACCCAGCTTGATTTGTAGTATTTCCCAATTGCTCGCCCGAAGATCTTGTTCAGCATTAATGCTAACAGTCTATAAGTAGTGCACAAGTTCACGATTTCATATTCCCTGGAAGGCCTTGTACGAAACTACTTCCTGGGAACCATCATTATTTGTACATTTTCCAAAATATCAAGATCAAGACCTTTTAACCACTCTTCTGTTAGATAAGTCTAAGGGGTGGGTAGCTTACATGCCTGAGCTACATAAGCTGGGCTATAAGCGTAAAAACCTTGTCCTTCCATATTTGACAGAATCATTTTGGTTACATCGGCCTTTGGGAGGATCCAACCTAGTACTTCTACAGAAGGAAAATTTTTCAGTCACGTGGCAACCTTCATAATCGCTGACCTTTCTATGCTGGAATATATTGGAAAATCCTCTAACCCCGTATCTAGGATGCTTCGATTGGTGATCATTCGATACATATCCCCCCATCTGTACTCAGGTTCACTTCCAATGACACCTTTGGTATCTTCGTATATAAATTCAACTCGTGTTATGACCTCTACCTATGGATCCTCATCCGCGGCTTGCACCTTATTCTTCACTTTCCAAGGCATATCGCTATATAGATGGTGAGGTTGTTTAAATCATAAAACAATGTGTCAGGTTGATTCATTCTGAAAGCATATAATTGTGACTGATGAATTTGAAACTGCATATAATCAAAAACAAAAAACCAAGTTTCAACCAGACGACTTTACCAAATCATCACGATACATCTTAGCCAGTCTTTTATTTCAACCCTAAGTCGTTCAATATTGAATCGACAACTTAAACAACAAGTTCAAGACTTTTCAGGAGAAATATTGGACATGACTAGTAGGAAGGTAGACTCCATTTCATGAGCCCTAAGGAATGTATCACGACAATGCATCTCTCTGGGCATAGCAACCCCAACACCATCGACAGGTAAGAGAAAAACCGAAGATGTTGGGGAGAAAAACCTACATGGGTAACCAGAGTTTCACCCAAAATGAAAATTTCCTCCCACAGTACTCCACAAAAATGCTCATTCCAACTTGGCCAATGGCCGCAATCCCGCCACCCTTGCATTGGTGAAACGAAGGAGTGATGCAGATGGTGAAACACACGTCTTCTCACAGTCCTCCTGCTGCAAAAGATTGTCAGAGAAATTCTCATGGAAAGAGCTGGGAAAACAATGGCTGGGGAAGGTAGGAAAACCGACAGCCCTGGCTAATCCAAAAGAGCAAAGCTTCACAACTAAGAAAAAAAAATTGACCTCGGTGTCTAAATACTCTCCACAAAAAATGGGAAAATACCTAACCCTACCAAGTTATTACAACAAAACCGCCAAGGCATCAGAACAAGAAATGGGTAAGATCCTACCTGGCTGCTGAAACGAGCTGGAAGAAGCACGGTCCCCGCTGGCTAGATTCTCTAAATGACTAACAGCTCTGCAAACTCAAATGACCAACAATAACCATAAAAATTTTCCTTGTGAGCTTAAATAGGCTTAATAAACAAGAGTCAGCATGCAATAAATGGGCCTCGGGCGGAAAACCCTGTTGACACCAAAGGTAGTATCGAGACCGATCTTGTGAGCAACAATGAGAGATTCAGACAAAAGAATGGAATGGGCTCGATGTCATTCGGGTGGCTACATACTTAATATGTTGAAACGGGGAAAAGGATTAAAAACCCATCGGTAAAACATCTGCATCGGCATCGGGGAACTTTTCGAAAATATTATCGGTTATACATCATACTATGCATTCGAAGCGTCAGCGAGGGATTCATCAACAAACTCTTCAGAAGACTCAGGGATAAACAACCAAAATGGCAGGTGGGTAAAAACAAAACTCTTCCACATACATCGAATATTGAAACAACAAGACAACCCGGTGCGTCAGAAAGACTGCTGATAGCCAACCGGGAAGCATCGAAAATTTTTCTCTGATATCATCGATACCATAGACCAAAGTACATTCTATGAATCACTAAACTTTTGTAATTCTTTCAAAAAGCGTGAGAAACAATGATTTGGAAGGCCTTCAAATAACACCTCTGCTATGTCAGATAAACTCCATGAGTTCATCCGATGCATAGGGTGGAAAAAAGAAGTTTTGCTTTTGCAAAAAACTAAGTTATGAAAACAAAAATTCAGGATAAAGGTATACTTTCAAGGCTTTCTAAAAACTATAACTTCAAAGAAAGAGTAGGGGGGCCTAAAATATAATTTTTTTTGGGATGGTGGTTGCAGCAACAACATGACCTTAAACATTAGTATCATTGCAACCAGAACCTTGAAATCAACCCCCAAATCAAATTGTGGTGCTACTAATAGAACCTAATAGCACCTATAATATCCCTAATCTGATTACAGATCAGAATATTAATCAATTCTGCAAATTTATATTAATTTTTCTGATTTACAAAATCTACCATTCGGTGCACTAACAGAGTAGGGAAATTTTGCAGAGGTAGAGTGGGGAGATAGGATCAATCAAGAGTGAGTGAATATTTGGAAATCCATTCCCCTAACACATTAGATCTAGGACCATTGATATTTCGGATTCCGCGCCACGGAAACTTACTTTCATGTTGTTGGGTCACCAAACCGTGAAACTAGGGAATATCAATCCATATTCCGAACAGAGGCTTAGGAAAGTTTCATAGGTGATATTAATTCATAAAATAATTTTTTTTACTGTTTATAACACTTTGGGATAGCTCATAATAGCTTGGGATCAATTTGGGAAAATTAGCCAGTTTTGGCCTAGAGAGACCCTGCGCAGTGGAGGGTTCCAAAGGATAGTAAAGCCACACAAAAAAATTTCTAGAGTTATGTATGTGGAATTTTTTCTTTCAGTGACCCACGGGAACTTACGGATCATTTTTTGGCTCGGCAGAACTCTGTTTATGCAAGATATGGAAAAACTAGTTATTTAAGACTAGCTTTCTAGTTAGGGTAAGAAATTAAGTAGATAAATCATTGCAGATTTATTTATGTACTAATATGAAATATAAAATAGATATATGAAACTCCATTTAACATATATAATCCACTCAATCACTCCCACAACTTCATATAATATTTATTGCACTGAAATTCATCAAAATCCCCCCAATGCTGATAAAACAAGCTTTTAATGTGAAATAAGGAAGGTGAAATTTAATGAATGAGTTATTTTTACTTGAGGAAATAAAATAACAGATTTATAAGCTTTTAAAAAATTATAATACATATTATAGACTGACCCATACAAAGGAGGCTCCAAAATGATGGGCAGGAGGCCCAAATTCTCACTGGAAGAGGGCTATAAGCATAGGTGAAGCATGGGATTCACTGGAGCTCGACCTTTAGGTGATGGAGGATATAAATTACTTCTGTAATAATCTTCTCTTGCTGACCCTAGTGCTCCATAGACCTTTAATATATAGAAAGGGAAATGGAAGAGAAGGGAGGGGTTTGGGGATCATCACCCAATGGTCTGAGGCACGACACTCAGAGAGTATGCTCACATAGCATAAAAACAATATCAAAACATCCAAAACTCAATAATGGAGCTGGAATACTTCTTTTATAGAATTAATGTTGACCTGTTGAGGAAGTTACTTGGCTTGGTGACCTGTGAGAATAGGTCATCCATGAGTTGACATACTTTCCTTTCTTTTCGTTGCTTTGCCTTTCCTTATTTTTCCTCTTTTTCTGAACTTTCCTGCTTTTCATACTTTCCTTCTTTTCTTGTTTTATCCTTCTTTCTGGATTTATGCTGCTTTTCTTGAAATATTCCTCTTTTCTCATTTTTGGCAACATTTTTGGACTCTAGTGCTTACTTGACTTGGCAAGTTTATTTCCACATCATTTAATTGCATAATTAATAAAAGGATGAAATTAAATTAAATACATGCCTCAAAATAATTATTAGCAATACTTTTCCTACGAAGAATAATTAATGTCAATTTAAGCCCCTAGGAATTTCATCATGGTCAATACTTTTAATGCCCCAAAATATGGGGACATGACAGTCCTCCCCTCCCAAATCTGCTTGTCCTCAAGTAGAAGCAGTCCAGAGTGCTGCAAATTTGTTCATCATGTAGGAGAACTGGAGCATGAATACATTGTGCAAAAAGGTTGACTTAATCCATCAAGCCAGCCTGTAAAGTTTCTCCAAAACAAGCAATGCCAGGGTCCCATTGCTTGCATTGCACCCCCTTCAGTGAGAATTCCTTCCCACACAACTTATCAGGAAAATTTATGCCCGGATCCCATTTCCTTAACTGTAAGTATCCAAACATTGGAATCCACCATACAAATTTATCATCACATGAAATGACATTCATGCTTTGGAAATCATACCACTGCACTGAAAACTAGAAATTTTCAATGCAAAGTTGGAAATCCGTCAGATTTCCCCACCCAACATAAAGTTCCTTATGTGCTTGATGCACATCAGCATTGAATCTCGTAATTATTGTGCTGCAAAGACATAGGTGTGAGTCCCATTTCCAACCCCAATGATTATATACATCATCCAACCAACAAATATACCCAAACTACTCACAATAAGATGATGCATCACAATTATCTCCAAAAATGCAAGCAGGAAAAATAAATAAGTGTCCCATCATCCAATCTGAGAGGGTATTGATACTCCAAAAAAAAGGTCCGTGTGAACACTTCCAATGGCTCAACTCTCTGCCACTGGTCATAGGGTAGAAGAATCCATCCAACTGTGTGTATTTCCTCCACCAAAACCACTTGATGCAATATGTTTTTCTCATCAACTCCTCTTGGTAGTTTGATTGCTCAACTTCCTTCCACTTCTCATGATCAAAATGTTTTCTGCAAGAAGACTCCATGTGTGACATGTAATCTTCCACCAAATCCACATGTGGTTGAATGGAATCAAGTGGCATCAATATGTGACTATGTGGCTGATGGGAGGGTGATGGTGCATTCCACAAGTCATCATGAACACCTAGGAAAGCCTCCAGCTCTTCCTATTGCACCAACAAGGAAAATTCCTTCTCCCAAGTTTCATTCTTGCTTGATAAGGATGAAATATAAGTGTGGGTAGAAATGTGAATCATATCTCTGCAATACTTATCCACCCAACTTATGGCTGCCCCATATTCATCCTCATCTGACTCTCCCATGGGGAAGAGATTCTTTTCAAGAAACAATTCCATATTTTTCTGGAAAAGGCCAAGTGCTTGGTTCTCGTCAAACTTGTCTATATAGTTCTCAAGCACACAAAAATAATAATGCACCTCATGTGCATGTGTATGAAAGGTATCCAATAGCTACAAATTAAATCCTTGTGGCTGCCCACATGTCAAGACAATGTCGGTCACAACAAAAAATTTATTGCAGAAATTAAATTCTTCATCTCCTACCTTCTTCACTTCAAAGGTGTCTCTATCCACCCAATCAATGGATGAATAACAAATTTTATTTTCTGATCCATAAGGAATGTGATCAGCCATATTTATGGTAGAGAAGAACACTTTATCCTTCTTCTCAACCTCGATGAGTTCTTGGCCAATATTCTCTTCCTCATAGCTTTTCACAAGCACCTGCAAATCTAAGTGTATCTCATGATCCACCATCTCATGAGATTCCTCCCTCTATTCAAGAATTCAATAAGCCTTGTGAATATGGCTGAATGGTGTGTACGAGGGTAGGTAATACCGGTGTAACTTCTCATGGAGTTTCTCTATCTCCATCTTGGATTCTTGGAGTGCACATTGAGTGCTCTTCAAGGAATCTTGGGTGGTCAACAAATCTTGTGAGAGCTTGCAAATTTCTTCTCCATCCTTCAAGTATGATTCATATAACACATCAGCAATCTCAATCACATCATCTCTATCATAAATCAATTGTAATAATTCCCCTTGTATTGTAGACAATGCCTTCTGCATCTCCTCCTTGGATTCAAGAGAAGATTGATATTTCGATGAAGCAGCTATCCAACATTGGTGTGCCACTGAAGAATGTGTGTCTTGGAAAAGGTGTAAATCATTTTGAATCTTATTTCATCCATTTTCAAGGGCTAAGGAAACAAGTGGGGTTCTTGAGTAAAATCACCCCTTCTTCTTTCCTGCAATTTTCTTGCTGTGACTTGCACTTCTCTTTTTGAATCTTTCTTTCTGCTTTCCCACCTGCAATACTAGATGGCTCATAGCTCTCCACAATAGTGATAGTAGGATTGGGATTCTCAATGAGTTCAAGCCTCTCCTTTGATGTGGATTCAACTTCACCATGCTAAAAGAGAGTCCAAAATTTAGAACTGTGTGCATCCCTTTGCACCATATTTTTCTCCTTAAGATTTCCTAGTTCACACCTAACTGGTGGGGGCTTGTCTTCCACTTCATTGGGAAATTGAAATGATAAATTCAAATATGAGATTTCTTCTTATTTTGGATCTGATCCAAAATATTCCTTCACCATCTTATCTCCATTGACTCCCTCACCCTTATGTGCACTGTTTGTGTGATCCACAACAAAGAAACTAGGAGTAAATTTATCTCCCTCACAATTGGCCTTCCTCTTGCATTCCTCAAATGCAAGTGGAGAATTTTTGTCTTTCCATGGATCAGAAGGATGTAAATGAAAATTACTGCTGCAAAAATAAGAACCTTAATCATAAATGTTCTTCACCTTATCCTCTTCTTGTACAGACACTATGGTGGCATGTTCTTCCACCAAAATTTCTGCTTCACACCCAAGCAGTGTTGTCTTGCTTTCTTCTTGCGTATGTGGCTCCTGAGGTGATTGTAACTCTGATTTGTAATCATCTTTTGGATATGATACAAAATATATATCTTCAGCCATAAATAATCCCACATATTGAGCAGTGATATGAAGATCACCCACCAAGAAGCTTGAAGTGCATTCCTCTTCAACTTCTCCTCCTATGCAACCACATTGTGGTGATTTTCACTTCACTTCATGTATATCTGCCTCTTCCTCATTTCTATTATCCTCCAAGAAACTTGATAATTTTTCATATTTAGGGGTACTCATGTCACAATATTCATAATATCTATTTGAATAAAAACCAAACAAACTATTAAATCTTGAATATGCAGATGGCTTTGAGGAATCTTCACCTTTGGTTCCTTCTTCTTCTTGCTTTCTCGAAGAGGTGGAAAAACTCAGTTCCTCTATGGATGGCTTGCTGATATTAAAATAATTCTCATAATCATGCTTGGTCCAGAATCCATAATTGAAATAAATATAATCTCCAAACGAAAAGTTTGCACAAATATTCCTACCCAAAGCTAGATAGTCCTCGTAGCAACGAGGCATGTTCTCACATGCTTCAATGATCTCTGCCAAGTTTTCTTAACCATTTGAGAATTAGATATGATATCTTCTCCATCTGATGTCCAATATTCTTCATCATATTCATGTTTTAGTATGCCTCCATCAACATAGAGGATTTCTTCTTCTTCATATCTTCTGCAATATTCTTCATACTGCTCATCATAGTCATCCTCATAGTATGACATGGCTGCAAATTTCTTCAGTGAGAGATTTATTTCCACAGGATGATCCAAGGAAAGAGATCTGATACCACTGTAATATCCCTGATCTGATTACAGATAAGAATATTAATCAATTCTGTAAATTTATATTAATTTTTCTTATTTACAAAATCTGCCATTCGGTGCACTAACAGAGTAGGGAAATCAAGGTTGTAGGTAGGGAAATTTTGAAAAGGAAGAGTGGGAAAAGCGGATCAATCAAGAGTGATTGAATATTTGTAAATCCATTCCCCTAACACATTTATATATGGGACCATTGATATTTCGAAGTCTGTGCCGCGGAAACTTACTTTCATGCTGTTGGGTCACCAAACCGTGAAACTAGGGAATATCAATCCATATTCTGACTAGAGGCTTAGGAAAGTTGAAGAGGTTATATTAAGTCATAAAATAATTTTATTTACTATTTATAACACTTTGGTACAGCTCATAATAGGTTGGGATCAATTTGGTAAAATTAAGCAATTTTTGCCTAGAGAGACCCTGCGCAGTGGAGGATTCCAAAGGACAGTAAAGCCACAACAAAAAGAGGTTATGGATTTATTTATGGGGGATTGAGTCTGTAAGTGACCCATAGGAACTTATGGATCATTTTTTAGATGAGAAGAACTTTGTTTATGCAAGATATGGAAAAACTAGTTATTTAAGACTAGCTTTCTAGCTATGGCAAGAAATTAAGTAGATAAATAATTGAAGATTGATTTTTTACTGATATGAAATATAACATAGATATATGAAACTAAATTGAACATATATAATCCACTCAATCACTCCCACAAATTCAAATAATCTTTATTGCACTGAAATTCATCAAAATCCCCCATATGCTGATAAAACAAGCTTTTAATGTGAAATAAGGAAGGTGAAATTTAATGACTAATTTATTTCAACTTGAGGAAATAAAATAATAGATTTATAATCTTTTCAAACATTATAATACATATGATATACTGAACCATACAAAGGAGGCTCCAAAATGATGGGCAGGAGGCCCAAATCCTCACTGGAAGAGGGCTGTGAGCATAGGTGAAGCATGGGCTTCACTAGAGCTCGACCTGTAGGTGATGGAGGCTGCAAATTACTTCTTGAATAATATTCACTGGCTGAACTTAGCTCTCCATATACCTGGAATAGATAGAAATGGAAATGGAATAGAAGAAAGGAGGGATTTGGGGATCATCACCTAATGGTCTGAGGCACAACACTCAAATAGTATGCCCACATAACATAACAACAATATCAAAACATCCAAAACTCAATAATGGAGCTGGAATAATTATTTTATAGAATTAATGTTGACATGTTGAGCAAGTTACTTGGCTTGGTGACCTGTGAGAATAGGTCACCCATGAGTTGGCATACTTTATTTTCTTTTCTGTGCTTTGCCTTTCCTTATTTTTCTTATTTTTCTGAATTTCCTTCTTTTCTGAACTTTCTTGCTTTTCCTATTTTATCCTGCTTTCTGGATTTATGCTGCTTTTCCTGAAATATTCCTCTTTTCTCATTTTTAGCAACATTTTTGGAACCTAGTGCTTACTTGACTTGGCAAGTTTATTTCCACATCATTTAATTGCATAATTAATAAAAGGATGAAATTAAATTAAATACGTGCCTCAAAATAATTATTAGCAATATTTTTCCTAGGAAGAATAATTAATGTCAATTTGAGCCCCTAGGAATTTCATCATGGTCAATATTTTTAATGTCCCAAAATATGGGGACATGACAGGGGCCCTAAAATATACAAAATTTTGGGATGGTGGTTGCAGCAGCAACATGGCCTTAAGCATTGGTATCATTGCAACCAGAACCTTGAAATCAACCCCCAAATCAAATTGTTGTGCTACTAATAGCACCTATTTTTATTTTCAAGTTTAAAATTGTAATATTTTGGAAACCATGGCCTTAAAAACATGTATCATTGCAACAATAATATTAAAATCAACCCTTGAATCAAAAATTTATGCGATAAGTATAATCCACTTTTGTGGGGTGCTTAAAAATGCAACATATTTGAGACCATGCTAAAAAATACTAATAGTGTTGTAGACAAAACCATAAATCATCTTGAAAATGTCTAGTTCTTTAGGGTTTATTTATCACTGCAAGTGCCATAAAATACAAAATGGCATGAAAATATTACCCTATAATTTAAAATTTTAAAATTACTTCTGAATATTTTATTTACTTCTAATTAAAAAACTCATTACAAATTGAATTTAATTAAAAACAAATAATTCATCGTAAATCGTTGCATTGTCCAACTTCAAATTATATAAACGAAGGATTTTTTTTACATTGTTAATAATCAGATTATATAAGTGAGAAAGCATAGAAATGATGCATAACTTCATGGAAGATCGTATGTAAGTTGAAAAATCACTTTAAAGTTACCATACAAACATCATATCAATTAAAATATATAAAAAAGGATTCATACAATTATTGTGAAAATTTGCTTCACAGTGAGATCTAGGAGTTAGAGCAACATTCACACTCAAAGTATTTGACAAAATGTGCAAGAGAACAACAAAAGAGACAAAAATAGCTAGAATAGCACATGTGAATGGTGTTAATAACTAATCGTATTATTATTGTACATCTTGTAGATGTTATAGTACACATTTATAATACATTGAAAAAAAATTGTGAGGCTCAGGAAGCCAATTGGAGTTGTACATGTGTCATGGTGAAATTTGACCTCAATCCCCCCTAGGTGGACCAATGGAGTTCCAACTTAGCCTAAACGGTCATGATCCAAGGTGTGAACTTTGGTGAAGTGTGTTGGGGCATTAAAGAGTCCAAGGCATGTGTGGGTGAGAATACAGAGGTGAGTGGGAGGCTCAAGGTAGCAATAAATGCTCCTAGGAGAGCCAAAATGGACCAAATACACTACTAGCGCCCCTAGTCAAGCCAAAATCCACAAAAAGAGGAATGGGAGTGCTCCTGTCATCAATGAGGGTGCACATGTGCTGGTTGACTAAGATAGAGTGTTGTTGTAGGTGTGAACATGCCAAAATAACTAGATATCTTGCTGAATAAAATCTCCTAAGTCTAAACCATAGGATATCATTGCATGAAGGCAAATGAAGTTAGCCTTAGGTTTAAACTATGTACTAAGGATGCATTACTACTCCCACACCCCCTGTTAGCACTTCTTCTAAATTTTATTTTTTGCAAGAGTTGATTTTCTTGATTTGGCAGGTTTGCAAGAGAAAAGGATTTCATTAGTCATTTGAGCCAAAAAGAAAGGCATCCTGGTGAACTAAAACGAGTTTACTCATTTTAAAATGGAGTATGAGCATTGGTTTTATATCTAAATTTGGCTTTATAGTCAAAATTTGATGTTTTTTCTCCAATGTTTATTATTTTCATTAACTTGCCTAAAAAGGTCTGGATAAAATATGGTCGCATAGGGCCACGCACCAGCCACATCAACAAGAATACAAGTCAACGATACATCAAAGTCCAAGCGCCAAGCTCCCAAAAAATAATATGTGTGCTCTATTCCTCGGTATATAATCAAAGTTGTGGGGTATATAAACAATGAAAACACATTTCACCTTGTGCATGTGGGATATTACTTAGGATCCTTGAAAACATAATGGAATATCAACGTTGAAGATCAAACCACTTTTCATCCAATGCTCTGAAACTAGTTCGCCAATCACGAAATCAATGGCTCATATCTTATATCTTATGCATCCTGATCAACGGTCTGCATCATTTTCATAGGGGAAAAGTGCATTTGGTTTAAGTGGTGAAGGCTCAACGAATTTTTATGTGTTGAAACCAACATTTTTTTGTGAAATGACTGTTTTAGTCATTAACTTCCGCGACTTGTTTTCTCCAAACAAAAACGAATTTTAAGAAAATGAGAGAGGTTTTTCTTCATAACATGCTCATATACAATAAACGCTCTCCATTTTTATACAGGTGCCATGTTTTGGGATAATTGAAGCCATCTTCAGAGGGCATTTTTCTAGAAATTCAAAATTTCGTCTGAGTCATCAAATTCAAAAGAATACACCGAAGATATGGAGGGGAATCTGGCCAAATAGAAACATGGGTTTTGTCGGTAACATGGTAAATTAAAAAAACCTCTCTCATTTCTCACACATGTATCACCATTTCATATATGCATTTGGATCTCTGAATCCTATTTTAAGAAATCTGTTTCCTGAAAAGGGGTAAAATGGTGAAGAATTGGGGGAAACTGTATCAGAATGAGTGCTTATAATGAATAAAGGATCATTCTCCCCTACTATCGAAGAGAAATCCAAAGCTGAGCCATCACTAGACCATTGGGAGTGTTCTGAAACATCACTTTCAACCAGCAAGCCTCAGTCCGGGATGCCATGTTTCCATTTTGATCCAGCATGCTTGATTTTCCTTTTTCCTTGTTTTATATATGTAAATCATAGCAAATATGCCATGTCGAAGTATTTTGGGATTCGACATGATGGATTGGGATTATTTCCCATTTTTTGTAACCAATTTTGATGCCCCATATCCAGACACGTCTCGGGAGAAAACAACATTATAAATAGAACCTCCTCAGAGGAGGATATAGGTTGGACTATTTTTCATTTTTGAGGCCTTAGCACCGGCTTTGTAGTTCTGCAAACAATTTTTGGGAGCTTCAATGAATATATTTTTCTGTGGTTATGAGATTCATCATGGTGTTGGTGTTTAGTATGTGTTTCATGTTTATTTCATTTATCTCTATGTTATTTCTGCCAATACATTTCTTGATCAGCATGTAGGAATTTGCTCTCAGTTAAGTGCTCCTGCATCAAAAATCATGTTTGTAATGTGATTGTAATAGCTGCTACAGAACTCATCCATAGATATATGCTCTATTTTAGTTGTTTCCCTTTGTTATTTTCCACTAAAGGTGTGTTCAAAGATTCGTCCTTGATAGATGCCTTTGTTCTTCACCGGGCTCTTTCCTCTTTTTTGCCTGCCATCACTATAAATATATTTGACTGAATGTTGCAATTACTTTTCCTCATAATACAGGAGATAAATACTTGTTTATTATATGTTGTAATGTACTTGAATGTTTTAAAGTTGTGACTCCATCTCCCAATGGTTTTCATTTTGTTTGTATTTCCACCCTTTTATTTGTAACTTTCCATGTCACTAGCAGAAATCTAGTCTTCTGCGTGCATGTTTAAAGATAAATGTGTATGTGAAGGTTATCGTGACAAGAGAGATCCCTCTCTTACTGCCTTGACTAGAGGTCATTATAAAGCTGGTTTGAAATGGTTACCCATGTGACTTCCTACAACAACCATAGGAAAATTACAGGGTGATAACATCTTGGCGCCATTGCTGGGGACCGAATGAGCAAATAATCCCTGGGAAAAACGACATTGATCAGTTCTATGACCTGGTTGAGTAGCCGGTCCTAGGCACATTTTTGGTTGTATATGCTCTGGCAACTCCACTCAGGCCTTTGAAGGAGACTCCACTGGGAACACTGAACACCCAGAAGCTGCAAAGAATTTCAAAGGTTCCATGGCAACTCCATCTGGAAAGCATCCGATCTTCATAAAGTTTCTATGGAAGATCCACTGTCAAAGGGGTTTCAAAGTTTGAGGAGCTGATTCAGTTTCCTCATCATCAAAATGAGTTCTATATCCGCGAGGTATGCCCCTATGAATCGTGCTCATATTCCTGGTTTTCCAAATCGAATGCCTAATATAGATTGGCAAGCATATCTCCCAAGATTCAAAGATCAAAAGGGTGAAGATGTTGCCCTTCATTTGGGGAGATTTCATAAGTATATATATGAGCTGGGGGTTGAATGGCATGAGGACTCTCTAATGAAAAAGTTTATGGTTAGTTTAGAAGGAAATTCAATGTCATGGTATGAGGGACTTCCAGCAGAGAGTTTATATTCCCTTAAAGACTTTCATTTAGCATTTCATGAACATTTTAAAAACCAATATCCTTCCTTACTACTAGTTTGAGATTGTTGCACGCATGATAGGGGTTTCATTGAACAACTAAAAGGCATGTATGGTGAAGAGGATTTTATGGATGAGGAACTTTTAGAAATCCTACTTGAATACTCATTGCAAAAATAAAGAAAAACCAAGGGCCATGATATTCAAGAGAATTTCCAGTAATTGAGTATATCTTCCTTGACTGAAATGGACATAAGCCAAAACTATGTTTCAACTAGCTATGCCTCTGTTTCTGAAACCAACAATAGTTTGTATCTCTCCTGTCATAATTTTTGTGGCCAAGGGGGAAGTTGGGAATCCCAATCATATTGTTCCTCACATATTTCAACTCCTGAAATTATGTCCCTAGAAGAGGTTGCCCCTGTCCAACTTCTTCAAATACCTAATATGTTTTATGAAGAGTATCATCATCCTGTTTCAAACTCTGTTAGTGGTGGTCTTGAAGAAAATATTATCCCACCTGTATATGATGAACAGGAAGAGGGTCTTGCTAATTTTCTTTATGAAGAATGCAATCAGCAGGTTGAAAATTTTGTTAGTAATTTTTTTAAAGAAAACTTCAACTTGCCATATGATGAATATGAGGAGGACTCCAAATAAGATATTTCTTTATGATTTTCAAATTTAGAAATTTTTTATCAAGAAGAGCTTTACTTGCCTGCTTCTATTGAAGAAAACACTGATATTTATGTTGAAACATATAAAGAATATAGGGTATTTAATTCAGGAATTTCGAATGAAGAGGTGGGTATCTCATTTGGAAATTGCCATGAAAATTCCTTGCATGATTCTTTTCAATATCAGTTTGACAATGTGCAAGGGAATGAATAGTTCATGCATCCTTCTTATGATAAGAAAATGACAGAATGTTTTGGAGACTGCCATGGATTGTATAATCCAATGGTTGATTATATGGAGCAACCTGGTCATGGAAAACAAATAACAGAAAATTTTGCAGGTTTTCATGACCCAATGGAAAAATACATGGAGAAGACTTGTGGTGGTAATGGTTGGTTGTGTCTTTACAGCAAGGATCAAATCTTTTCTCATAACCTGTTGCCATTAGTTCCTTCATTTCTGGTCAAGCATGATGGAGTTACTCAATCATTGGATCACTTGCTTGATTGGATTCATTGGAAGTTAGAAATTACTTGATTGTGCATTATTGTTCAGTAAGTAGGGTAGGTAGGTAGATAAGAATAAGCTCGACATGGCGAGCATTTCTTTCAGCAATTTTTATTTTTGTTTCAGTTTTAGTTCATTTTTGGCTTTCAGAGCATGTTGGGGATTTCAGGAAACTTTGGGAGCCGCCCAATAGATTTGGTACGTGGTCTACGGAGTTCTTTGCTACCTCACAGGAAGGATAGCATCCCCAAAATGGAGCCGTTGTTAACACTTGTGCTAAATTTATTTTTTGCAGGAGTTGATTTTCTTGATTTGACAGTTTTGTAAGAGCAAAAGGATTTCAGTGGTCATTTGGGACAAAAAGAAAGGCATCCTAGTGAACTAAAATGAGTCTACTCATTTTAAAATGGAGTATGAGCATTGGTTTTATATCTAAATTCATCTTTATAGTCAAACTTCAATGTTTTTTCTCCAATGTTGATTATTTTCATTAACTTGGCTAAAAATGCCTTGATAAAATATGGCCGCATAGGGCCACACACCTACCACATAAACAACAATACAAGTCAGCAATCCATCAAAGTCCAAGCGCCAAGATCCCAACGAATAATATGCATTCTTTATTCCTTGGTATATAATCAAAGTTGTGGGGTATATAAAAAATGAAAACACATTTCACCTTGTGCATGTGGGATATTACTTAGGAGACTTACAAACGGAATGGAAGATCAATGGTGAAGATCAAACCACTTTTCATCCAACGCTCCAGAAACTAGTTCGCTAATCAAAGAGAAAGCAAGATAATGCTTTGAAACCATTGTGAAATGGTGTTAAGGTTTCTCATGAAATCAACATCTCAGATCTTATTCATCCCGATCAACAGTTTGCATCGTTTTCGCAGGGGAAAAGTGCACGTGGTTTAATTGGTGAAGGCTCAATGAAATTTCATGTGTTGCAACCAACACGTTTTTCTATAAAATGACGGTTTTAGTCATTAACTTCCGCTACCTGTTTTCGCCAAACCAAAATGAAGGTGACCATGACAAGAGAGATCCCTCTTTGACTGCCTTGGCTAGAGGGCAGTCTAAAGTTGGTTTGAAATGGTTACCCCTATGACTTCGTACAGCAACCATAGGAAAATTACAGGGTGCTAAAACCCCCCTTTAATCCAGACTTAGTACACTTTAATCAAAAAAATATTTATTAAGGCCTTGGCTACTAAGGCAAAAGTCACATTTTACAACAATGTTTATTAATCCATGTAATCGAGGTAAAGAGGAAAACCTCATGGGACAAAACCTCCCCTCAAAAAATGGATATGAAATAGATCAAAAGGTCTTCAATAGGTCCTCTTCTTCACTTGAATAAGAAGAAAGAACAACTTCTTGGTGATGGACTGGGTGAAGATGTTGTGGATACCAAGATCATGCATCAATGCATCAAAGTGTTGTAAACAAAGATCATGTGGATAGGCCCTTTGATGGTAATCATTTTATGAAGGAGGGGCATCATAATAATGTATCTTTCTACAAGCATACTATGATCTAATAGCATACAACCATGGAAAATATATCTTTGCAAACTCTTTCCCAAATAACATCAAAAGATTCACTAAAAATCTTCATTATGTGTAGCTGACATATCATGAATAAAACCATGAATCTTTCTCCCAGTTTGATGAAACACCTTCATAACTATGTAACAAAGCTCACGAGGCTCTGAAATATTGGAATACATTTCATACATATCAGATGATATTAGAGGTATGGTGTCTCCATGAGCGAATGGATCCATAGGAAGAGAAGAGTGAGCAACTAGATCACAATTGCAATTGAGAGAACCTGGAAGTTATGAAGACTTGAGATTTGAACAATGGGTGGTGAAAGCAAGTCTAGACATATGGAAAAGAAGTCCCACGAAGTCCAATGACATGGCTTTCCAACCAATGAAAGATATACAAGACATAACAACAACATATACAAGAGACATAGCATTAGAAACTAGGCAATTTTCTGAATTTCAAACTAGTGAACTTGAGGGTTATTGGGTATTTTGGCCATTAAATGGTTGGGGAAATGATTCAATGAATGCCATAGGTTGTATATCATATTCAAAATCGGAATTGGAAAGATCTGATTGGATTGGGAAATGGATTTCAGAAGTCCTATCAAAAGCCAGTGAAAAATGATTAGTTTCCGGAGGAAGATTTGATGAATTGACTAGGAATTTTTCCAAGGAAGGGATGGAGGCTTCAGGTTCTGACATATCAAAAGGTGAATCAGAAACAGAGCTATCAAAAATAGAGAAAACAGAAATGGGTTTTACCCATGCACCCAATGCATGCTCAGCCTTACCATTTCCTTGCTTGCACTCCCATCTTTTTGTAAATTCTAGAAGAGCTGTATGGTTCTCCTCAAGGAGCTTGGTCATGATGTCCATATTCTTTATGAAGAAATATTTCTCAAGATGTGAACCTCTGAAATAATCACATGTGGGTATCTCTCTCTTATTTCTCCTCCTCCCGGATCTCGAGCTCCCATCAGTAGAACCGAATATTTATGAACTTGATTCCTTCTTCTCTTTCTCCTTTTGCTTCAAATATTTCTTCTTTCTATGGGATTGATTTGATACACCAGCAGCAAGGGATTGATCCTTCTATTTGATGATGGTACCCATTTGTATGAGCTTGTCCTGCTCCTGAGTCAAAGACTCCATGAAATCTGCTAGGCATATTCCAATTTCTAGTTGTAAGCCTACTTGAGTGGAATGTTGAAACATACACCGAATACTTAGGACCTAACTTAGAAAGGATGGAAAATATAAGATGATCCTATTTATTCTCTATGCCACATTGTTTTATCTGAAGTAATAGCGCTTTAAAATTGGTAAAGAAGTCTTTAATGGTATCGTAGTGAGTTGGGCTCAGGGAGATTAGCTCATTCTCAAGATGATGTCCTCTCATTTCATTTGTCTTTCCGAATGGTGACTCAAACTTGAGACAAAATTCATTCGATGTGCCAAAAATTTCTATATGAAAAAGAAGTTCCCATGAAGTGCTGAGGCAGAGCATATCGAAGGCCTTATCAAGTCTATTAAAATATTTAGCTTTCTCCACAACAGAATTTGGCTCGGGTTCAGTTCCCATGGTGACCCGGTAGAGTACCTTGGACCTCAACTGGATGACCATCTCAGCCTTCCATTCAAAATAATTGAATGGAGTAATAAAAGCTCAAGTTTTATCCATCCTTCTTGTGCAACTTGTGACAAAAAATGTTGTTAAACCTGAAAGGCAAATGCTCAAGTTTTCTGAAAATATGCCCTAAACAACAACTCAAACCTCATAAGATTTGTTTGCAGCTCCAACTAGCTCTAATACCATGTGAGAATTTGATTCACAGTGAGATCTAGGATACATATCAATATTCACACTCAAATTATTTGACAAAATGTCCAAGAGAACAACAAAAGAGGCAAAAAATAGTTGGAATAACACATGTGAATGGTGCTCATAACTGATCATATTATTATTGTACATCTTGTATATTTTATAGTACACATTTATAATACATTGGGCAAAATTCGTGAGGCTCGGGAAGCCAATTGGATTTGTACATGTGTCATGGTGAGATTTGACCTCAATCCCCCCTAGGTGGACCAATGGAGCTCCAACTCAGCCTAAACAGACATGAACCAAGGTGTGAACATTGGTGAAGTGTGTTGGGGCATTAAAGAGTCCAAGGAATGCGTGGGTGAGAAGATAGAGGTGAGTGGGAGGCTCAAGGTGGTAATAAATTCTCCTAGGAGAGCCAAAATTACTAAATACACTACTAGCACCCCTAGTCAACCCAAACTCCATACAAATAGGAATGGGAGCGCTCATGTCATCAATGAGGGAACAAATGTGCTAGTTGACTGAGCTGGAGTGTTTTTGTAGGTGTGAACAGGCCAAAATAACTAGATATCTTGTTGAATCAACTCTCTTAAGTCTAAACCATATGATATCATTACATTAAGGCAAATGAAGTTAGCCTAAGGTCAAAACTATGTACTAAGGATGTATTACTACTCCTACAATTATTGAAAAAGACCATCTACAATATCTTCATAAGAATGATTGGATAAAGATGTACATGACCCATATCCATCTCTACTATCAATGAATACATCATTTGATTGTAATATAAACCCAACATTCCAAATGTCAAATCCCTCTAGATCTACTAATAAGTTCATTGGACTCCCATCTTACAACTATTTCTTATGCAAACAACATCTTCATAATTTTTATTATCAGTATTCGTTCTCAAATGAAAATCATAAACAAGTGTGCCAACATCTTTAATTTTAACATGTCAATGCACGATGAAACAATTTTTTTTTAAAGAGACCTCTCAACATATTAATAAAGAGGAAAACATAAACAAAAACAAAATAATGAACATCAAACAAGAAAATCAATGGCAAAAAGTTAAAAGAATAAATATGCATAGCAATACAATATCTACAAAAATATAAAATAACACATAACAAAATATAACATTAAAAATAAAAAATAAAGTAAAAAAATCCATTTATTTATGATTTAAAAAAAAAAAAAACAAATTAAAAACCAAATAAATGGGCTCAAAATTGCCTCTTCCCCATTGCTTTCGCTTTTTACACAAAAAAAAAAATAAAATAAAATAAAATAAAATAAAATAAAAGCCAAAGGAATGAGGGGGTCAGGAATCACCCCAACCCATTCTTTACGTTTTTTTTTTTTACACAAAAATATTAAGTAAAATCCAAACGAATGGGGAACCCAAATATTACTATTATATATTATTATTAATTAGCTATTATATATTTGGATTAGCAATATCATGCTTGGTCATTCCCTTTAGGATCTGGAGCACACCCAGTGTGGTTTTCGGTTATTGGTGGCCTCCCTGCATGAAAATGTTAGTGCCATCCAGTCAACTCTCGACACGTTGGAGAATATGCCCAGTGATCCTCTGCAAATTCTGCATCAGACACCACTACTGAAGTTCAGTCCCAGGTTCTTAGCTCTTAGGTATATTCTCTTGTTCGTTTAGTATGTCTATCTACCAGGTATTGGTTTTAGTTTGCATCTATGTTGTTTTGGTGTATTAAACATAATTGGGGATTCATAGTTTCCCTCTATATGACATGACCCCAGTTAAGGTTTCCCACGATACATCTTCGAGGTTTTCTAGACTCAGATTGAGTTGTCCATGGTCTAGCCTGGGTTCCAATTTGGAAGGTCAGACATGGATGCTCTAAGTTTTGTATCTTAAATGTGTACCATCCTTTTTCTTATGTAAATACAGCCTTATAGCTTAAAAAATAGTTATTATATATTATTGTGGTCTATTGTATGTTATTATGAATTGACTATCAAATTTTATGAAAAAAAAATGTAAGTAAATAGCGAAAGAAATGGGAGTGGAAAATTTTGGGAATCACCCACCCATTCATTTATTTTTAACAAAAGAAAGCAAGTAAAACCAAAGGAATGGGGAGGGGGTGACTCCCCAACCTATTCCTTTGATTTTTTACACAAAAAGGAAAAGTAAAAACTAAAAGAATGGGGAGAGGGGCTATTACTAGATGTTCTCTCCATGATAGTATTTGTGGCTGTGCTAGTTAATTATGGCATAGGCCTTTATATGTTAGATTATTGAGGTGGAATATTATCTATATTTTTTTTAGATTGCCAAAAAAAATGAGACAAATATACTGTAGAAATTGAATTGATTCTGTAATTTCAAAATTCATCAAAATTCATAATATGCGATTGTCTTTCAAAATTGATTCGATGGTTGTCCTTAAGTAGTATAATGAGTGATTCCCTTATTTTTTTACATAGAAAAATATTATATGCCGAAGTGTTATTATATTTATTATGAGTTGGTTATTAGATTTTACATGAAATATTAAGCTTACAAAAATGTAATATTACAATTAACTATTATTGTAAATTTATTATTTTAAGCTCGCCAAAAAACCATATTACTCTAGAAACAAAAATACATAAGCTTATGTGGTTGGCGCTTATGTGGTTGGCCCACCAGCTAGGAAACCAGACTAGCCACAGAAGCATAGTTTATCATTGGTTTTCCATAACAAACCAGAATCAAAATAACTATCTACTTTGCTAAGACAATTGCCCAAAAATTTTAAAGTATTGTTTAGGATGACTAATAACCTGATTAAAATACTTGTATTGTCTACTTATAGTGTTAACAACTTCTACAGAGAGAAAATAAGCTATAGATCTATCTAAAGAGCTAATACTCTCAAATAGAAATAGTTGCAACCTATGAGGCCGGTAAAGTTGTGATGTCTTGACTTGTGGTTTTTTCTAGTGACAAAGGAGTTGAATTGGGATTCCCTATATCCCTCTTGTTGAAATCCATGTATGTTGTATGCTTGACCAAAACATTGAGTTTAGCCCCAAGTATAGTAATTGCCTTAATTATTAATTGTTTCCTATCCGCCATTTTTCTAGTGTGGTCCTGCAATTTATCTAGATGAAGCATGATTTATTTCCTTTCTTAATTGGTGTCCATCAATGCTTTCCCAAGAAGGGTTTTAAGTGGAAATATAGCATGACTATCTTCATGTATTTTGTATATCAAATGCGAGTGGTTCCAACATCAACGATGATGTTCTAAAAATTTGCCGAAATATCCTCATGGTCAATAATGTTAAAGAAATGTAACTACAGAAGATATTCTATTTTGTGTTATTATTGTTATTACCCCTTTCAAAGATGTTGTTCCTTCAATTAGGGATGTCATTGATGGAATTGGTCATGTAAATTCTTGAGGTAAAACCTTCATTCTAAGTCGGGTCAATATTACCCACAAAAGTATTATTAAAATGTATTTTTGAGTCTCCCAAGGAAAGTCAGCCTTGATTGGGAGGAGAATTCGATCTTGTTCAATTATTAGGCTTCTTCACTGATCAGTATAAATAGGGAAGGTGCCTCACTCATTTGGACACACACAGAACTCAAGCAATTCCTTTAGAGAGAGAAGAAATAGTCCATCTGGAGGAGAGGAAGCAGTCTAGTCTTGTTATTTGGATCTTACATTGTACTTGGATGAAATCTATATAGAGGAAGTTTTGTTGGGTTTTCTTCCTCGCGAGGGTTTCCTAGGATAAATATTTGTGTTCTCTTTTGTTCTTCTATGCTTGTTGTTCTTTTAGTGGTCCTTTGTTCTATTTGAAAAGAAAACTTAACATGGTATTAGAGCTAACCTGAAAGAAGGCATTGTGCAACAACTCATCCTGCAATCCAAAAATATAGGTTTCACTATTTTGGACACCTCCCTCCATAGATCAAATGAAAAAGAAGGTATGTTCAACTCGCCCTAGGAGGGTGCATCTTTCTATCGAAGCAGTTTTTCATTCTGAGGATTTTCACTTTTTGACATATCACTGTTGTCGAGAGAAACTAGGCCATCATATTTTTCAATGTTCCCTCCTCATATTCCAGAAAAGAAAGATATGGTCTAGCTCTTCTTAGGGAGGTGCATATTTTCCTCCTCTCATATCTACAAGTGATCTCAGCTGGAAAATTAGGGTTTTCTAATCAAACCCTAGGTCATCCTAAAGTTGGTTCCAGAAAAGTCTTCAAACTGGTAAGTACTATCTCCTATCTTTCCATTTGAGGTTCTCATTCATTAAAATATGACAAACAGTGCCAAGCTAGATGAAAAGATTGAGGGAGAATAGAATTTCAGAGCATGGATGTATAGAATTATAGAGCATGACCTAGATGGATACATCAAAGAAGAGGTCAAGTAACCAGAGGGAGAAGAGGAAAAATCCAAGCAAAAGAAGGATATGATCAAAGTCAAGAGGATTATAACTAACTATATTAAGGATCACTTGATCTCCCAAGTGTCCTCAAAGAATACTCCAAAGGAATTGTTTGATGCACTAACCAATATGTTTGAAGGGAAAAACATCAACAGGAGAATGACCTTGAGAAACCAACTCAAGGGTGTGAAGGTGCAAAAGGCAGAAACCATGCAGTCATACTTCTCTAGAGTATCTCAAATTAAAGAACAATTAGAAGCCATTGGTTACATGGTAGAAGAAGCTGAAGTTGTGATGACCACTCTAAATGGTCTTCTAGGAGAATGGGATTCCTTCATCAGAGGAATATGTGCTATAAGAAAGGTAACCAAATTCAGAAAGCTATGGGAGGAACGTGTATAAGAATAAGGAAGGTTATAAAATAGAGAAGAGAAGTTAAATGAAGATGAAGATAAAGCTCTAGCTGTGCATACAAGGAATGAAATAAATAAAAGGAAGGATCGAGGATCTCCTACAAGTAGATAACTAGAACTCAAAAGAGGTAAGAATTTTAAGAAGGATTACTCATCTTATGAATGGTATACATGTCATAGGTTAGGACATATCTCCAGACATTGTCCACTTAACAAAATCAAGTTCAAGAAGAAGAACAGAAAGTTCCATGCCCATGCAACTAAAGAAAATGAATTAGATGAAGAGAGGACCAAAGAGAATGAAGACTCTAGTGAAGAATATTTCTTGATATCAGCCCTCATGGGATCAATCTCTCATGGAAGTGATACTTGGCTCATAGATAGTGGTGCTTCCAAACATATGACATGCCATAAATATTATCTCTCATGCCTCACTCGGAAATATTATCCACACAAAGTACAACTTGGATATAACTATCAATATCCTATCAAAGGAATGGGAGAAGCTTCCTACAAGTTGAAAGCCAGTAAGTCCATGAAAATTAAAGAAGTCTTATATGTTCCAGGTCTAAAGAAGAATCTTCATTTTTTATCAACTCTAGACAAGAAAGGATTCAGAGTTGCCTTTGTATATGGTGAAGTTCTTATGTGGTCAAAAGGAAAAACTATAGATGATGAAGTTGTAATATGTATTGAAGAAGGAGGGCTCTACAAACTAAAATGGAATACAGACTGAGCCTTCACAACTTGTACTATTAGTCCATCTGAACTATGGCATAGAAGACTTGTTCATGTAAAACTACAAAGTATTACCAATTGTGAGCAAGGTAGTAACAGGTCTACTAGAAATCTAGTTCAACAATGAATGGGTATGCAAAGGATGTGCTCAAGGGAAGAACACCAAGAATCAATTTCCAAGCAGTAATAGGAAATCAAAAGGGATCCTAGAGATTGTCCACTCAGATGTGTGCGGACCAATGTCAACTACTTCCTTAAGCCGGTATGTCTATTATGTCTCTTTTATTGATGGCTACTCAAGTAATACTTGGATATATTTCTTGAAAGGGAAAGATGAAGTATTTGAAAAGTTCAGAGTGTTCAAATTTCTTGTGGAGAATCTATCTGAAAAGAATATTAATATATTAAGATCAGATAATGGAGGATAATTCACTTCAACTGAATTCAATGACTTCTACAAAGAAGGTGGGATTAAGAGGGAGCTTACTACACCCTATAATACTCAACAAAATGGAGTATCAGAAAGGAAGAATAGATCTATCATGGAAGCAGTCAAATCCATGATTCATGATAAAAATCTACCCATGTATTTATGGGTTGAAGTAGCAAAGACTGCAGTCTATGTTCAGAACAAATTATCCCGCGGTGTGCTTGGAAACAAAACTACAGAAGAAATGTTTATTGGTGAGAAGCCTGAAATCATTCACCTAAAGATATTTGGTTGTCCTGTCTACCTACATGCTCCCAAAGATAAAAGATAAAAGTTGGACCCCTCAGGAAAGAAGGAAATATTTGTTGGATATAGTGATCAGTTGAAAGCATACAAAATCTATATTCCAGGTTTTCGTAAAATTGAGGTCAGCAGATATGTCACATTTAATGAAGATGTAGATTTCAACAAATCTAGAAAGACCCATGTGTATGAAGAAGAAAAAGAAACTCCCATAGTAATAGATATCAGTAAACCACCAGTAAGAGATGAAGAAGATCCTATACCAGAGGATCATGATATGGTAGAACCACAAGAACCTATAGAGACACCTTATGAAACAATATTAACAAGGAAAAAACTAGCTTGGGGTCGTGATATAATTCAAGAAACAAAAATATATGGTGCACCAGAAGGAAGCAAGAGACTAAGGCTCCAATCCAACTATGTAGCATTAATGTGTATCCTTGTTGATGAAGAACCTAGATGTTTTGAAGAAGCCTCAAAGAAGAAGGAATGGATGGATTCCATGATTGAAGAATATCAATCTATCGAAAAGAATGATGTTTGGGAAGTGGTTCCAATACCAAAGGATAAATTAGTGGTCTCTTCCAAATGTATTTTTAAGACAAAGCATTTAGTTGATGGTAGTATTGAAAAGTGCAAAGCAAGATTTGTCACATGAGGATTCTCTCAGAAAGAAGGGATTGATTATGAAGAAACTTTTTCTCCATTAGCTACATATACATCAATAAGAATCATTCTTTCTTTGGCTTCTAAGATGAGATGGAAATTACATCAAATGGATGTAAATACAACATTTTTAAATGCTGACATAGAAGAGGAAGTGTATATTGAACAACCTCTAGGTTTTGAGACACATGACAACAAAACACATGTGTGCCGGCTAAAGAAAGCATTATATGAATTAAAGCAAGCATCCAGAGCATGGTACGTAATAATTGATGACTTCTTGATGAGCCTAGGATTTACCAAAAGTAAAGAAGATTCCAACTTTTACTATAAGGTTGAATATGACAAGATCATGATATTACTATTGTATGTAGATGATATATTTTTGACAGGAAAGGAGAATATCATCAATGGATGTAAGAAGAATATTGCGACTTTGAAATGAAATATCTTGGAATGATACATTACTTTCTAGGTCTTGAAGTATCATAGTTACCAGATGAAATTTTCCTAAACCAAGGAAAATATGCAGTTGAGATCCTAAAGAGATTTGGGATGTTGGATTGTAAGGAAATGAACACTCCGATGGTGACAAACCTGAAGCTCCTAAATGATGACTCTTTATAAAGAGTAGATGTCACACTATATAGACAAATTATCAGCTCACCGATGTATTTGACAAATACACGACCAGATATATGTTTTGTTATGAACACATTAAGTCAGTATATGGTGGAACCCAAACATGTTCACCTAGTTGCAGCAAAACATGTGATGAGGTACCTAAAGGGTACATTGGATTATGGCCTCACATATGCAGTTGATCATGAGTTTAGATTATGTGGTTACATTGATTCAGATTAGGCAGGAAGTGTTGAAGACCGAAAGACCACTTCAGGATGTTGTTTCAGTTTGGGATCAGGTGTGATCTCATGGCTTAGTAGAAAGAAGAATAATGTTGTACTCAATACGGAATATTATTCATACATTGCAACATGTTCAGCCTATAGTGAAGCAATATGGATTCACAAATTATTGACAGGATTGTTTGATACCAAAATGGATGCAACTGATAATTATTGTGATAACCAGAGTTGTATTAAGTTAACAGAGAACCCAGTGTTCCATGATAAGTTAAAGCATATAGAGATAAAGTATCATTACATCTAGGATATGGTGTAGAGAAGAGCCATAAATCTCCAGTATGTTCCTACTGAGGAACAAGTTGCATATGTGTTAATTGAGCCTTTGTCTTGTGTGAAGTTTGAATATTTTAGAGACAAGCTTGGTGTAGTCCGAAAGGCCCTCCCTGGAAAGAGGGAGTGATGATAAGAATTGTTATTGATGATGAGATGACATCTTAGTATATATGTGATCAAGTCCTATAGATAAGGTTGTGGTCTGACATTCATTTACAGACGTTGTGGTATGGAATTCATTTGCATACGTTGTGGTTTGGCATTCATTTGCAGACATTGTGGTCCTACATTCATTTGTGGACATTGTGGTCTGGCATTCATTTGCAGACGTTGTGGTCCTGCATTCATTTGTAGACGTTGTGGTCATGTATTCATTGACTCATGATGATGCAATGAGATGTGATGCGTGTGATGATGCGATGAGATTTGATGCTCATGATGATGTGATGAGATGTGATGCTCGTGATGATGCGATGAAATGTGATGCTTGTGACGATGCTACGAGATGTGATGTGATGATTGTTATGATATGTCGAGAAATGATGTTCATGTTGTGATCATCAAGATGTGATGCCTCGTGACGGAGATATTCCACAAATAATGATAATGTTTGATATAGTTGTGAAAACTTCCTATGACGTATAGACTTACGAGTCAGTTGTACAAATGTATTGTTGTGTTATAGAATATCCTCCTTATTAAGAGGAAGTGTTAAAGAAATGTAATTGCGGAAGATATTCTATTTTGTATTATTATTGCTATTACCCCTTTCAGAGATGTTGTTCCTCCGATTATGGATGTCATTGTTACGGAGAGAAATTCCTATGGCTTGGGGTACCACAACAGACAGCTTGACTCCAGAAATCAATCCTTTCCAATATGCAATAGAAATTAAATATCTAACACTAAAGGATCAGACCTCGTACCTTATTCCGGATGGTTGAAGTAGAACCCCGTTGAGCTTTCCAACTTCAGCTTGAATTGATAGATTACTTCCTCAACAACAAGTAAACAATACAAGAATACTATATATATTGGTGTTAGATCTATTCTAGCACATATAATCAACAATGTATAAACATTTGAAAACATCCATGGATAAAATATTCATTCAAACATACATTATTGGATAGGAAAAGATATTTCTATTAATATAAAATCAGAGATTACAATGGATACAACCTCTATCGGCACGTCTGTGAATCGGAGAAACCGAATCCCCCACTTGGGCCTCCACCACCTCAATCCTCCATCTCTCCATAGCAAACTCACAAGCAAAAGGCAAGCTTGGGAAGAACACAAAAGTGATCAAAGGGACAAAGGGATACAGACTCAAGCACAAGTTCTGGCAACAATGGACTATAGTTTCTTTGCTCTCAATTCTCTCATATGCCTTCAATGTACCATAGAGTTCCTTATATAGCTTTTCAAAGGGGTAATGAAAGGTCGAATCCGAGCGATCTCAAGGCATAGGGAAGGCCAGGAGTCAAGTGAGTCGGATCCATGTCAAGGAAAACTCCAAAAGGATTTGGATTATGCACACATCTTGATGTACGCGGTTTTAGGGGTCAAACCCGCGTATATACGCGATTAGGGGTTTAAAAGTCGCGTGTATTAATTTTCACATGTTTTTAGGGATGGTCAAGGAAACATCAAAGGACAAAAAATGGTCCAAGGGGTCTAAGGAGTCTGCGAAGGGACAGGGGAAGGCCATACAAGTGTGATTCACCTAAAGTGCTAAAATTAGCTATAAAAGATGCCCCCTAATGTGTGAGGTCAGAAGGGTCATACAATGGCCGAAATACATTATAAGTCCATTCCAGAAGTGGAGTGATGAAGGATTCCAAATGGAAGACCAACCACCCAATCAGCATAGTACAATGATACAACTCTACATATACTACAAATACATATAGCAGTCCCACATACATAAGAGTACAATAGCCATGAATAGGCATGATACAAGATATCACATAAGTGGTCATCACCACGTACAATATACATAAATAAGAATCTCCATGATGAATATATACAAAGGACCATGATCTCCATAATGGTTGAAGATATATAATGGATCAAGATCTCCATAATAGCTGGAAATGTTTGACATATGCTGGAATCAAGTCACGAGAGCTGAAATCTCATGAACACTGGCATGATCAAGGAGGTAGCATATAAGAGATGCCACCAATATGGAAGGTCTTCTACACAAACCGCTATGAGTACATGTCCTACTATGTGAATAGAGGTGTCTAGGTCGAACATAGTAGTCCATCATTTGATTACCGGTCATTGATGTATACCGTTAATAGACACGAGATCACCCACCGATAATGAAAATGGGAATCAAGGTACTAGAGTGCAAACTAACAAGTGTGAATAAATGTGTTGAGGTCGAACACTTGAGAAGATCCATCGATCAGGGGACATTGATGTATTCCCATAGACTATCGATGGCGAGAGAACCTGCCACTGATGACTGCAAGTCTCAAGGCACTCAAAATGACTCTAGATTTCAATCCCAGAATAAATTATCTGAAGTCGATGGGATGAAATCCGCTAGAAGGAGGGAATTAAGGCATCCCCCATCATCCAACACGAGGTACTCAGCAAAGCTGTATAATGTGGAAGAACTTGATCATAAGGTGCACGAACCAATAATTGTACCAGGAATGGCCGACATGCAAAGTCAAGATAACTGAGGAATGGTCGACTCAGGTTTCAACTTCCTTTGAACAAGAGCATAACAGTGAATGGTGACTGAATAAAGGCAGCATAGACTCGATATATAAACGGGGACATCTCTGCGACACAGGAGGCATCGACAGAGGCTCCATGGGGACTGGAAGCTTAACCAGTTGGTGGAGATAAACTTAGATAAACAAGTACAACTCCTAAAGTCAAACTATAAACCCAACCAATGGATGTGATATATAGTGCTCTGTTCAAAGGCAACACAACTCGACAGCTGCCAAAGATAACATCTTTCCTTGTCCGGATTTTTGGTTTTTTTATTTTTTGGACTTTTTCAAATATTTAAAAAGTTTGAAAAAGAATAAAATTGCTTTATAGTTGCAAACTAGGAGGAGACAAGTGTCATAGGGGCAAACAAACTAGTTCCAAGCAGTGGAACATACCTATGCTCAATGCAAGGACACATGTGTAGGATATCGACACTCGGGGGAAAATCCCCTCCCAGTAAAAAAGGAATCAAGCTGCAAAGGATATATAAAATGCCCTTGCATGGCTAGACATGAGACAAGCTCGGGCTATATGTTTGAAACGCAATGTCAGGGAAGCCAGCATAAAGCTCAATAAGGCAGGAAAAGCTCATGATAATGCAATTACAACTTGACATGAGGGAGTCCTAAGGGAAATAGGTTAGCAAAAATATCAAGAGGAGTATGAGGCTCTTGTGAAATGTCATGGCAGTACTATACAACGGACTCCCACACCCTAAAATACAAAACGTCAGCATGGGCACCAAATGCAAATAAGGAACTAACTAGGGTACCAATGTAAGTTCAGGCTCTACCACTCATACCATGCCACTTCTAAAACAGCAAGATGGTTCCGTGACATAATAGAGTGGGTTCATACCTAAGGATATGATGAAATGGTCATAAGGTCATGCAAAATGCAAACGGTGATGAAACCTAACCTATATGCTAGTTTAGACATGATACATGAGATCGGCATGAATGGGTCAATCCAACGTCTGAAACGACACTCAAAAAGGTCTCCTACATCATGAATTAGGTCAAAAACGGTCCAAAATGATTAGAAATGGTCCAAACTATAGGAAAGGGGGTAAAAATTTCTATAAATAGTAAAAAATTCAAAACATTATAAAACATTTGAAATTTTTACCCAATTGAGCTCAGATTTTCAAGAGCGAATTCCAGGAGATCCAGCCGACGGAATCCACTACCGTTTCTTCCAGGTACTTACCCACGCTCTTCTCTTCCATTTTGATGCAATTTTTATCAAATTCCATGGTCATTTAAGGTTTCTAGGCCAATCTAAAAAGGGCGCTGCGGCCCACGCAGAAATCGAGGGTTTTCTGCGTATAGGGCTGGATATACGCGGAAAATGCCCTCACAGTCGCGTGTGCGGCCACGCATGAGGTTTTTTAAGTAATCTAATGGGCAAACTTGCAACTTTTTGTGCAGTATGGTCATAGAATGGAGAGAGCATGAACATGGTGATGTAGAGGAGGCAGTAAGGGCCGATATAATGGCTCAACAAGCACTACGTGCATGTGGACTCTACAAGTTTTGCTGTCTTGGTGGCTTGAGGGCCAAACCAAGACTATTGCAGATGCTGGTGGATTATTGGGATCCAGACTTTGAGTCCTTCCAGATAGATGGGATGTCCCTCACCATAGAGGTGAAGGACATATACTTTTTTACTGGACTTTCTTGATGGGGGAAAGTAGTGAACCTTCGTTCTCGCGGTGGGCCCGGAGGTGGCCTGATGATCAATGAGTACATTATGGTGTACTGCTATCCAAACACGAAGAAGGTGGGGAGTCAGATCCCAACCAATTCTATACAGGTGCTAGGCCTAAAGGCCATCCTATTGACATTGGGAAGGATAGCAGGCTTGGCTTCACTCCACCAGGCCCCGCGGCCTCTGATGTTCTATGCAGTGGAGTGCATGAGACCCACGGTTTATGACTGAAGCACTACACTACTAAGCAACATGAAACATCAGCTTAGTGAGTGTAAGATGGGCAGAGTGCGAAACTTCAGGTTCAGCAGTATAGTGAGCGCATTTTTCTTCGAGCGTGTTCCAGGATTGAGCCCTAGAGTTGATGTTCCTCTTCACGGGGTTCGAGATCCGGCCCAATGACGTTGGGCAGATGCGATGCGCAGACTGGGGGGAGGTAAGGTGTCCAACCCCTATCCAGCTGAGTTCTTTCCGTGGTGGTGACAACAGATAGTTGCCATTTATGACTACCCCTATGCGGGGATTGATTTCCGTGGTGACCCGGACATGCCGCCACCACCAGGATCGGCATATGGTGATATAGGTAACGAATCTCGACCCTCTCTTTAAATTTTTGAATTATTTAATTTTTTTGTGTTTTATGATTAAATGGAATCAAAAGAAATATTTTTTGTGTGACAATACGTAGTGACATCTACCATTTGTATGCAGATGTGGAACCACGGCGGCCTGAAGGCTTCCCTCGTCACAGACAGAGGGGAAGAGGAGATGATATCACGGGTGTGGATGCAGAGCGGATGCTCCAGAGCATTCATACCAACTTTGTGAGGTTGACACACAGGGTTCCCATGGTGCAAGTCAAGGAATTTCCTAAGGCTATGCAGCGCCAAGTGGTGGGTGTACCATGAGCATGGGTGCGATTATTACGATGACTAGCTAGATCCGTAGTGACCTTCCATGATCACAACCCCCCTCCTCCCGCCCTCCTCCTCCACAAGCTTAGATACCTGGGAGTTGTACATTTTGTATTACTGTGTATTATATTTTGGTGGCTCGAGAGCCCCATTTTTGTATCATGACACTATGTATTACCACATTTTGGATTTTATATAAAAAATTTATGGTGATCGGTTTATTTATTTACATGTGTAAAAATTTGTGTTTGTGATGAATTTATTGTGTATGAAACAAATGCCAATCTAACACGTAGTTAGCATATGAGTCAACAACTTGATTATTAATTCTTGGAATATGTATGTATGTTATATTGTCAAATTTTCATTCTAATAATCTCACACGTAAGAATCTTCTTAATAACGTCGAATCTCTAACATGGTACAAACCATTAAGCTGTGACACTACTAACTCCGAATCAAGACGTACCTCAAGAGAGAGAAATCCATGTGAAATGGCATCCCATAGACGCTCAATAATGGCACTATATTCAGCAACATTGTTTGAATATGGCTGCAAACATACACCTCTTGAAGACAGTACTTGACCCATAGGAGTATAAATCACCCAAGCAGCAGAGGCTGAGTGTTGAGTGTGACGGCTCGCACCATCTGCGAATCCTATGTAGGTGGAAGATTCCATTGACATCTACCAAAAGAAACGAAAACTAATCACAAACCCGATCACGATAAGAAAAAGACCTAACTATGCAAAACTGTACAATAATATACAATAATTAGCCTTGGCTGAAAATCATGCATAGTAATTCTTGAGATAGAGCCCATTTCTAGGCTCCGCCAAGTCCGTTCCCTCATAATCCACTAACTCATAAGTGCCCTTCTCTAACACACGTTTGACGACATAAGAACCACGCCACATGGGGTTAAAATTTCCTACCCCCAAGGGTTCTTTCGGTTGATCCCATGAAAGGACCAAGTCTCCCTCACTAAACCTCCTTGGACGAATATACTTATCGTACTGGACCTTTATGCGACATTTATTTATTTCTAGAGCCACCAAGGCATCTCGACGTTGCTCATCAAGTTGCTCAAGGTGGACCAAACGCTCCTCCAATGGTGAAGTGTCTGGTAAGAGTTCTATGGCTAGCTTCAAAGAAGGAATCTTGCATTCAACTGGCAATATCGACTCCACTCCATGTACAAGTTGATATGGAGAAAAACCCATGGCAGTCTTAACAGCAGTTCTATATGCCCACAAAGCAGGATATAACATGATGTGCCAATTATTCTTGCTTTGTGCGATGGTTCATTGGAGAATGGATTTGAGTGATTTATTCACTGCTTCTACCTATCCATTCGCTTGAGGGTAGTAAGAGGAGGAATGTTCTTGCTTGTACCCTAACTTTGATGCCAATTCTTCCATCATACGATTCTGAAAGTCAGAGCCATGGTCAGTGACAAGCTCTTTCAGAATTTTGAACCGAGTAATAATCTGGTTGAATACGAAGTGCACGGCTGTCTCACCGTTGGATTTAACTGTAGACATAACCTCAGCCCATTTCGTGAAGTAATCAATAGCCACTATGATATGATGATGCCCCCTAGCTAAATCTAGGTTGCAATCCATAAAATCAAGCCCCCACTTAGTGAAGGGACTGGCGATGATGATGGGATGTAACGGGGCAGGTTTCGAGCGCATATTACGTGCAAACACCTAGAAAGGGTGGCACCTCTTGACCGCACTACACAATCCTTAAAGATCAATGGCCAGAAATAACCCATTCTTTAGATTTTATGGGCTGTAGAAATCCCAGATAAATGACCACCACACGCCCCTCTGTGGCAATCATTCAGCACTACCTCAGCCTCTTCATGAGTTAAACAACATCGTAAAATGAAATCTACCCCACGATGGTACAAATTGTTATCCACTATGAGGTAATTCTTAGACACATGACGTAATCGTCGTTGTTCATCCCATGAGAGGTGAGTAGGTACCTTCAATGTTTGTAAATATATAATGATATCCCCATACCATGGGTCTAAAGTTGAGATTAAGAAGATGTGTTCATCGACAAACATATCTTCACAAACCAACTCCTCGGCCTTGCTTGGGAAATCCGATATAAGCTCTGCAAAAATTAACGACTTATTCAATTTTGCCGAAACAAATTCGAGATTGAATTCTTGCAGGACGACAATCCATTTATTATATTTTCCCCCAATCATCCTTCGGGTGAGGACAAATTGAAACGAATTGACATGGGCTACAACTAAGGTCTAGAGAAGGAGAATATAATGTCTCAACCATTGAACCGCATGTACGGTAGCTAAAGTAAGCTTCTCAACATGAGAATAACAAATCTCTGCGTCAATAAGATTCTGGCTCAGATAGTATATGGCATGCTCTTGGAGCTCCTCATCCTCTTGAACCAAAACCATACCAATCGTCTCCATGGACGCGGCCACATAAAGTAGAAAATCACGGCTATAGTCTGGGGGACTAATCACCGGGGCCAATGCTAGGGCTCGCTTGAGCGCATCAAAGGACTCCTGGGCTCGCTCATCTCAACAAAAGGTGGTGTCCTTCTTCAAAAGACGCATGAAGCCTCTAGTCAAATTGGCAAAATTGACAACAAATCTCCGTAAGAAGTTTTCCATGCCTTGCCAACATTGAAGATGATGGATATTTTTCGGGGGAGACAACTGAAGTATTGCCTCAACCTTCAAAGGGTCGACTCTTATACCCTCTTTAGAAACGATGAATCCTAACAAGCGTCATGACTTCACACAAAATATGCACTTGTGAGGATTTAACCTAACCAAATAATGGCGGCATCTTTCAAATACAAATCTCAAGTGATAGGGATGACGCATTCTCATATGAGAATGAGCAGCAAGGTCATCCAAAAATACCTCGATAATTGACTTGAGATTGTGGAAGATCAAGGTCATTGCCCGCTGAAAAGTAGCTTCGGTGTTCTTAAGGCTAAAAGGCATTTTTCGATATGCAAAAGTTCCCCAAGGACAAATAAATGCAGTCTTATGTTGGTCCTCAGGTTTAATTTGTATCTGATTATATCGGGAAAATCCGTCCATAAAGGAAAAAACCTCGCTACCTGCACACTCATCCAAAATTTGATCAATAAATGGTGTGGGGAAATTGTCCTTAGGACAGGCACAATTCAAATCACGGAAATCAGTACATATGCAGATCGCTCCCTGCTTCTTATCCACTGGAACGGGGTTTGAAACCCACTCCATCAAGGGAATGGGATAGATAAAAACTGGCTTTCAACAGTTTCTCTATCTCTCCCTTAATCGCGGGTGCTTTCCTAGGATTCACCGCACGCAAGCGTTGTCAAACAGGCTTAGCGTTGGGATAAGTCTTAATCTCGTGTTCAACAATACGAGGGTTGATACCTAGCATTTCGTTGTAAGACCAAGAAAATATATCACATAATTCTTTAAACAGCTCAGTGTATTCTTGAATCTCAGCATGGGAACATTCAGCCCCAATATAGACATTCTCTATCCTGCCAGGATCATGAGAGATATTAATAGGAATCATTGAAGATATGTTTTTCATGTTTCCATCAGCCATCGGACCAGGAGAGCTTAATAGAGCCATAGGACTACCAACTCTCTCACTAAGAACCACCCTAAAGTCCTCACGCTCCAAGCGGTCAAGCTTGGGAAGAAAGTAAGATCTATGATGGAGTTCCTCCCATGGTGGCTCAACTCCTGACATGGCCTCAATAATCGCTTCATCTGAAGGGAAAACACTATCAAGGCAGTCGTGCATGTGAGAAGACTACACTGCCCATGCCGGCAGCACATAAGGGTCCTCCTCCTCCGTCCGCGAAGAGGAAGGACTGGGCTCTGCAACAAACTCAATATTAGCTTGATAAGCTACCATAGTTGCAGGCAACGGCACGTCCATCATGATGGGCTCACTCGGAGTACTCAGTGTAGGAAGAATCCAAGGATCTTCCATATGACTTGTGTGAAAAGACACCGATCTCATAGATGTCGAAGCCTCACCGGAACTAGACCCTATCATAAGGATTGGTGTAGGAAAACTATAAATTCCCATGAGGGATGGATACATGCCTACACCCACACTCCCAGTTGTCGGCTGAGAGTGTTCAACGATCGAGATCGAAGCTCCCGAAGATGCGGTAACTGACGGATTCTTGAATGACGTTTGATCAATTGTGACTATCTTCTCATTAAATGGAAAGCATACAATGCGAAATAGGGAAGAAGCTACGGCTTGCATACTGTACATCCAATTCCTACCCAACAAGAGATTGTAGTCAAGGGGCACATCAACCACCTCGACCTCTATCGCAACGGTCTTCCCTCCCAAATGGACCTTAAGGGAAGGAAGGATCCCGTGCGACCTAAACAATCTCCCATCGAACGCAGTTAACATGGTCGTTGATTTAGATAGCTCAGGGGACCTAAACCCTTCCAACATGATAAAGACATCACAGAAGCAACAACACCTTCGTCAATCACAGTGCGCTTGATAGTCATGTTAATACATTCTACGTGCATCAAAAGAGACACATAGTAAGGCAAGCGACGTTGAAGTATTGCGGTTTCAAATTTAATCATGGAGGAAGAATCATCATCATTCACACCAAGGGCAAAAAGCAAAGCCTTCCTTTGCGAAGGACAACTCTGAAGCACTTCTAATGCAGACATCGCACAAGGAGTATGGCAGAAATTCTCGACAACTGAATAGTTCTAGTTGGCTCAGGTATTAGGATTGTGCCCTGAACGCTTAAGGACTCCCTTAGGAATGCAAGGTGCAGCTTCAGGTTTATCCATGGGTTTCTCAATATGCAAAGGAGACCCTGGTGGATCAGGTTTCTTTCCTGGGCTAGGTTGTGACGAACCATAGTCCTTCGCACGGGTCACAACTTTCGCAGCACGTACCATGTTAATACAACCACGAACACTACCCTCCGGCAGATCTTGATCACCACCAGACTAATCATGGGTCCTCGAGTTCATATTTTGATTGTGAGGTAAAGGGTTAGTTAGAACAGCTGGGCCCTGTGCCAAGAATCTCGAGGCTTCATCAATACAAGGGCACAAATAAGTGAGGTGATCATCCTTACACAACTTGCAAGGGAATTTAACCTTACGTTTAGCTTGCTTGTCCCCCCCAGCATTACGGGTGTTCTTGTCATTATTAGCATTCTCATTCCTATTCCCACCCTTACGATTATTCTTACCCTTCTTTTTATTCCATCCGCGCTACTTGTTACCCTTCTGGTCCGACGATTGTACTGAAAGCACATTCATCGTTTGGGCGGGTTGAGACGAAGCCATGGCTTGTCCCGAAGCAGATTGGTTGATTGACAATTGACTAACTTGTTTTGCAACCGAATCCGCAGGTTTAGCACTTGCACAACCAACAATGCCATCGGCATGTGGTCCAGGTTTAACTTTGGGATTGAAGCTAGAACGTGGAGCATTGGGAATGATCTCATATAACAAACCGGACTGAGCATAAATCAAATCCAGTTCCTGTGCCCTAAAAATGGCTTGTTCCTCATTTTGCACTTCGGATGTAGAAACATCCTTCGCTATATATGGCAATAACGACTTAAGGAACCATTCGAGGAGGAATTCCGGTGGTATAAAGGCTTTAATTAACCTCTTCCGTCTATGCCACTCTTGGATATGATCCAAGATATGTGTGGCTTTATCCTGCCGAAATGTCGACAAGAGTTCAGTACCAACGTCATAACACACTGGTAGCTGGAAGTGGTTAAGAAAAGTCATCGCTAAGTCATCGAACAAAGCGAATGCCCCCCTAGGTAGCTCTATATACCATTTCGCGGCAGGTCTTGTAAGGGTGCGTTGAAACAGCCTTAAACGGATGGAGTCCTAGTGTAAGGAATTCGAAGAGCACCATAGGTGGAAGGTAGTAACATGTTCGCTCGGATCCTCTCCTGGTTCGCCCTTGAACTTGGGTATGTCCAAGGGAAGCTTAGTAGGGACAGTCGACCAAGCTGGGTCATGAGCTACAGGATCGTTCTTCAATCTCAACAAGTCAGGAAGATTCAGCGTTGCGAGCAAAGGGAGCCTAGGATGATGAGGTCGATGGAACGCTCCCTGATAGTTTTGATTCACATAGGTTTGATTACCACCATGGCCTTGGCCATAGTGCCCTCCTCCCGTTTGACCCGTATAGGGTGGCATGGAAGCACCATAGTGTGGTGTACCTTCACTATTCGGAGCTACAAAGCCGTAATTTGGAGAGTAAGCAGGTTGTTGATACCCTCCCCCATAAGGTGAAGAACCCTGTCCATACTGCGTCCCATAAGTCATCGCATGAGATGTCCCATGAGACTCTCCGTAAGTAGGAACATACGCTCCAGAAGTAGGAATATACATTCCGGAAGTAGGAATGTGACCTCTAGAAGTATGAACATGACCTCCTGAAACAACGGGCGGTGCATGAAGCTGAGACACAACCGGTCTAGTAACCACAGTACGAACATAACTCGTAGCAACGTTCCGGCCTGAAGGACCACATGAATGAGGTGGAGGGTGAACATTCAAAGAACTAGGGATAGAGGACGAAGGGATCTGTGTAATTATGTACGTACTATTCCCTATAGTCACTCGTCTCGGATCTGGTATCCTAATAGGATCACTAACCCTAGACCTAGGAGGAATATGTGATGTAGCTTCCACCGCCGGGATGGAAGGTGCAATGTGACTAGTGCTCCCAAACCTCTTCACATGGTAAGGAATGAGAGTGCCCCCAGGAATAGTGTTAGGCTCAAACTCAGATTCGACATGAAATGCCAAATCATGTGTGGGAAAACCAGACATACCATAACTACCATAACTAGTGCTTGCGGGTTCAAAATGAGTCTCATCATCCTCCGGCATTCCATACCGGCGATGCGTCAATGGGGAATCAACCCTAGAGTAAGTAGGTCTATCATGAAAGGTTCCTATCTCAAAAATCACAGGACCTAAATCAGTCAAGTTGGGTGAAGGATCATAGTTAGTAGTAAACTCCCCATCTTCCACATGAATGGGAGAAGGTGGTTCAGTAATACCTTCTATATGGTCTCCCATGGCGTGTGAATCAATGTGCAAAGTAGTCCACCTGGACTATCTATTTCTCTCTCCCAAAGGAGGAGGAGATGTAGAAGGCGGAAGCCCTGCTAAACGATGAGAACAGAGAGGAGCCACACCCGAATCCACAATGACTCAAAAAATATAAAAGACTCTCTATCTACGCAAACCCTAGGCAAGCTATCGTGCACAGAGCAATCACCAATAAAATCTAAAGCCAAATACAAGAAATCAAGGGTAGGATAAGTAAGCTCCCGAATGAAGCAGGTATGTCTCTCCTAGGAGAGGCTTGAGACTCCCATACACAACAAGCGGAGGTATGTAACCAATTATTGTGGTCTTCAGCTTCAACGCGTAAAGCAACTGTGCTGTCCGACCCCAACCTAGCCGGGAAACTTGCAGAATAACCCCTGCAAAGTACCCCCTCGATATCCTAGGTAAGGCCACTAAGGTCTCCTCAATATAATCAATGCTCAGGCGGACAGTCGCAGGCGGGATTGACTGTATGGGCAGGGTAGCAAATCCCAAAACTCTCGAAAGAGCCCCCAGATACGAATACAATCCTGGAAATATCTTCGGTGCTACTCAGTTATGTCTAGGGATCATCCCAATCAATAACCGCTCACATTGCCTCGTGCTTAACTCCCTTTTGAGAGGAGGATCCTGAGAAACACTGGTTATACCAAGGATTTCACACACTCACCTGGACAGACACATAACATGTTGTTGTTTAGTGGTCTTGGAGAATTTACTCACAATGAACTATTCCAAGACCCTAAAACCTAATCTTGTTGGTGAACCCTATCAAATAAAATAGTGTAGTTCATTTTACTTAAGCATTGATTTTAATTGGCTTTATTACTCAAAAGAGGGATATGGCCATGCAACTAATGGTGTTATGACATAACATGAAGTAAAATGCACACCTAACAATCAATGCAAATGCATTGTGTCCATGAAAACAGGGTATGCTACTACGTGAAATGCACAATTTTCTTCAAATGATAAATGCAAGCTTTCCTATATGAAATCCTGACTAATACTCCAAAGCAAATCCAGTGCAAGTACTATGAAAAATGCAAAATGCAATGCATGATGATAAGCAAATGTTTTTGTATTTTTTGAAATGAAATGAGATATAAAAAGAAAAAGAATGATTCTACAATCCCTAGACTCTGCAAGCACACTCAAGAAGCACTCAAGCAAAGCACTAAGGTAAAAGAAGTATAATGCACTAATCCCAAAACAAAAAATTGAAAATGCAATGACAAGAACATTCTTAAAAAAGAAATTTACCCTAAAAAAACGTCTCTGGTTAGAAACAGAGGTGTATACAGACTCTGGCAGTGTCAAAGGAGACTCAGCAATCATCAAACTTCACCCAGTAACCATTCAACTTCCTCTAAAAGGAAAAACTAAGGGCATACGCGACTGTTCGCAGTAAACCCGCGTGTATACGTGGAAATAGTAGAGAAACCCGCGTGTATACGCGACTGTGAGTTCAAAACTCGCGTACAGGAAGAAAGGTGCATAAAAATAAAGGAAAATAGACAAGCTGAGACAAACTTCACACCAATCAGACACCACCAGGAAAACATGCCCCCAGACCTGACACAGAAACAAGAGAGAAAGAGCAATTCAAAGTCATTGAATGCCGATAGAAAACCTCCAAAGGACAACTACTAGGAACTCCCCAGCGGAGTCGCCAATTCTGTTACAGAGAGAAATTCCTGTGGCTTGGGGTACCACAACAGACAGCTTGACTCTAGAAATCAATCATTTCCAATATGCAATAGAAATTAAATATCTAACACTAAAGGATCAGACCTTGTACCTTATTCCAGACGGTTGAAGTAGATCCCCATTGAGCTTTCCAACTTCAGCTTGAATTGATAGATTACTTTCTCAACAACAAGTAAACAATACAAGCATACTATATATATTGGTGTTAGATCTATTCTAGCACATATAATCAACAATGTATAAACATTTGAAAACATCCATGGATAAAATATTCATTCAAACATACATTATTGGACAAGAAAAGATATTTCTATTAATATAAAATCAGAGATTACAATGGATACAACCTCTGTCGGCACGTCTGTGAATCGAAGAAACTGAATCCCCCACTTGGGCCTCCACCACCTCAATCCTCCATCTCTCGATAGTAAGCTCACAAGCAAAAGGCAAGCTTTGGAAGAACACAAAAGTGCTCCAAGGGACAAAGGGATGCAGACTCAAGCACAAGTTCCAGCAACAATTTACTATAGTTTCTTTGCTCTCAATTCTCTCATATGCCTTCAATGTACCATAGAGTTCCTTATATAGCTTTTCAAAGGGGTAATGAAAGGTCGAATCCGAGCGATCTCAAGGCATAGGGAAGGCCAGGAGTCAAGTGAGTCAGATCCATGTCAAGGAAAACTCCAAAAGGATTTGGATTATGCACACATCTTGATGTACGCGGTTTTAGGGGTCAAACCCGCGTATATACTCAATTAGGGGTTTAAAAGTCACGTGTATTAATTTTCACATGTTTTTAGGGATGGTCAAGGAAACATCAAAGGACAAAAAATGGTCCAAGGGGTCTAAGGAGTCTGCAGAGGGACAAGGAAGGCCATACAAGTGTGATTCATATGGAGTGCTAAAATCAGCTATAATAGTCATTGATGTAATTGGTCATGTAAACTATTGAGGTAAAACCTCCGTTGTAAGTCGGTCTAGTAGTACCCACAAAAGTATTATTAAAATGTATTTTTGAGTCTCCCAACGCAAGTCATCCCTGTTGGGTTATCATGATTCTCCACTAATTAATATAAATAGGGGAGGTTCCTCACTCATTTGGACACACACATAACTCAAGTAGTTGCGCTAGAGAGAGAAGAAACGACCCATCTGGAATAGAGGAAGAAGTCTAGTCTTATTCTTTGAATCTTACATTGTACTTGGGTGAAGTCTATATAGAGGAATTTTTGTTGGGTTTTCTTCCCTATGAGGGTTTCCCGGGATAAATCTTTGTGTTCTCTTTATTTTTAGTTGTTCTTGTTATTCTTTCAGTGATCCTTTGTTCTATTTGAAAAGAAAACTTAATGAATAACATGTTGCTTTAAGTAGCCCAAGTTTCCCAAGGAACCGTCCTCTGCTGGATGGGAGGAAAAATGGCATCCTAGAAGGATGATTTCACTTACCCAGTTTCCTGGACGACCTAAGGCATATGGTTTTTCCTTGAACCCCTTTGTTTCCTCCATGAATTATTGCAGGGAGCCTATGTCACCAAACTAGAACTTCCTACCAAAGAACAATCTCATCAATAAACAAATCCAAAATATCCTTTCCCCATGTTCTCAACATAACCAGATTTAGCTGAGGAGGATGCCCCTTTCCTTTTGATATTTCCATGGGTGGTTAGTTGTTTCATCTTGTCCATGAGAAGAATGGATCAAGTTTTAGCCTACATCCCCCAAGTCACCTCCTTATCACCTAAATTTTCCATCTTTTGAAGTGTCCAATTAATTCTTGGAATGGTCATTTCTAGTAGTGGAGTGAGCAGTGCTTGAAGATACATGATCACCAACATTTCCCATCTCCATATGAGGTGGAAGGTCGTTCATGGACGGAGATAATCCATTAAGGTTGAGGGTGGTTGTTTGAATGGGGTACACATCACCATGTACTATGGCATCCCCCTCTCCTTCATGTTGCAAGTGAGTTTGACCATGCGTCACAGTGGCAGAACATGTAATGTTGGGATTGTATTGAGCCACTTCTCACATCCCCCTCACCTGATACGGGTGATTGCAAATTCTATTATAATTATATTACTTATGAATTTGCTATAAAGTTTTACACGAAAAGCTAAGTGAAAAAAAAACGATTGTTAACTATTATTATAAATTCTAATATATTATTATTATTAGTATTAGTGTTAGTTATTGATGAGTTGTATTATTATCAATATATGTATTATAGGTGGTATTAATATTGATATTTATATTAATTTATATTATTATATTAATTTGTAATATCACTATTAACTACTATTTATATAAATTGTATCATATTATTATATGTCATTTATTTCCTAATATTAATACTCCTATTTACATATTATTGTTTCCCTATTCAGGTGTCCGAAGAAAGTGAAGGAGAGGTGAGACGGTCCCAACTTGATGGCGCGACATATTCATTCATATCCATTGCATAATCTAAGTATGCAAGCACAAGTGGAAAGGACTAGAGACACAATGCATATGCATAGGGATTATACACACTCATGTTTGTATAATAGGATTAGGAGTTAATGGGCAAAGATGAAATGCAATAGGATATGGCATCGTGGCTTCAAGGATGTTGGAACATCCTGAACCAAGGATACGAAATACTTCAAATCAGTTATTCTATATTGGTAAGTAAGTAAAATCTATGTTAAGGAAGAATCTCATAGATCATGCTTAGGAATGCAAGGAAGTTGTCCTCAAAATTGATGAACTCTAGGACCACATGCGGATAAATGCCAACATTAATCCTATTGCAAAAGAAACCACTAACATATATTAATTCCCAACAAAAAGTTGAAAAAAACTAAAATGTAGGGTTAGAAATAAACAAACAAACTGAAATAAGTTTAAAGATACAACTATTTAAATCCCAAAAGACTAGGTAGGGAATCCCTTTTCTTTGTTTTTAATTAAAAAAATTAATAAAAAATCAAAGAAATGTATAAGGAATTTTTTAAATTTTTCAATATTAAAAACTATTATATGTATATTACTTATTATAATTATTAGTTTTAATTATGTTAATTTTTAATATTACTATTAACTACTAACATAAATGGTGTGAGGTGTATTATTATTAATATATCTATTATAATTTGTATTAATATTATTATGAATGAGGTATTATATGTTATAAGTATGGATTATTGTATGTTTTTTTTGTAAGTTAGACTATTTTATTAATCAAAAGCAAAAAATACATAGAGTTAGATTATTGGTTGGTTATTGGAGAAACCTGATCAGACACATACAAAAGTTTATCACTTATAATTACCTTGTGGCTGAAACTAATAATAAAGAAGCTTTGAAATGAGTTGTTATCATACTAAGCTTACTAGTAAAATAGAAAATATTGTATAGCTTTGACCTATAATCTGAGCTGTCATAGCTAACTAGATAAGCAGGAGAATTACTAAAACTGGGTAGTATTACACTCATCATTAGAAATTGAAATGAAACGAACCTCTTGAGTTGAGGCAGAAGGGGTATGCTCTGCTTTAGTCATCTTCTCAATAAACTCAAAACTTATGGGTGCCATCAATATCAAGTTGATTTTAATATTCATTTTCCTCATCTGGTCATGCATCTCTTCCATTTGCAGAATTTCCTTGTGTTCCTCTTGGTTGTCTAAAAAGGCCTTGCCAAGTAGAGTTTTTAAGGGGCAATAAATCCAAAAAGTTTGAAGTTACTTGGTATCTTGGGTCTTCGAGGTACCTACATCCGACAATCAGGTTTGTAAATCTCATCTCACGTTATCTTCATCCACATATTCACTCCCCCTTTACACCCAATCTTCAACATTGTCAATTTCATGTTGCATGTAGCGAAGGAGATATTGTCGATAACATGTGTCCATGGCTTGCACTTCCTGCATAATCTTCGAGTAATGGTTGAACCCCCTTCCCCTCTTTCCTCCTCGATTAGAGGAGCTCCAAGTGTCATTAACCATTTTGATTCTTTGAAACACTACGCATTCTCCTCAAGATGCCACTACTCAGTGTGATCCAGGGTCCTCCTTATTGTTCCACTCTCAGCCCCTAAGTTACTTTATTCAAGATATGGACTCGTCTCTAGGCTCACCAGGCTAGGTTATGACATCCAATAGTCAATAAAGTTTCTCTAATAATCTGTTCACTACATCCATAAATCTTGGTTTACCATTCTGCAAATGATTTAGAAGTTTCCTAAGCTAGCTTCAATGATTTGAACCCTCTAGATCTTGATCCATCTCCCTCCAATCCATACTTCACACTTGCGGCTTGCCAAACATCTTATAGTAGTGTGGGCTCATGATGATCCCAAATCAAGATGACAGAACCACCTCCCATTGTGCCTTGGTTTAAATGCCCATTCAAGGAATATGGAATGTCCTTCGTGCGATCAAGCTGGTGCTTACTTGATGAAAAGTGTGTGGCATCAAGGCTCATACATGGTACATGTTAGCACGGTATAAATTTTATTCTTGCAGGAGTTGGTGTTATGACCGAATATATTTCAAAAGTTTTCTCGATTTGGCATGTTTGCAAGAGAAAATGATTTCATTGATTATTTGAGCAAAAAGAAAGAGTTTTTATCATTTGAAAAGGTTTTATTCTTTTCGAATAAACCATAAACAATGATTTTATAGGTAAAATTGGCTTTATAGTCAAGTTCTTATATTTTTTTATGAAGGAAAAAATATGACAAAGGAGTTTTTCATAAAACCTTTGGCACAAGGCCGTCAAACACCAAGAGCCAATGACAAATGGCCATATGGGGCCACCACATCAACACACATCATCAAAGTCTAAGCGCCAAGCACACAACAAATACTACATCATGTTGTTCCTTGGTATAGTTTGGTATTGCCTGGGCATATAAACAAATGAAAGGTGAATCATTTGGTACTGGGATAATTTTTCCCATTACAAAAATACAAAAAAAACACAACGTGAATTCCGAGATGTAGTGAAAAACGTTTTGTGAGATTAACGTGGATAAGGATGGCCATATGGATTATGCGGGGTTTGCATACAGAACTGGCACTATTCACCAAGGAGAATCTCTTCAACAAAGAGGTTACGCTGGGTGTTTTTAGACATTTCCCAAGAGGTCGTGAGTGATGAGTGACTTTTATTGAATTGGATTCTCATGTCACATAAAATAACAGACAACGACCTTTTGCAATTTCTGAGGTAACATTAACTTCTTTGAGATGTGGTTTATGTGTAAAATTTTTATAGCTGAAGATGAAGTTTGGAAGGACAGGCCATTGGCTGAAGCATTACCCATTTCGGAACATCCTTTAGAGTTGGCCGGGCATTCTGTCAAAGGAAAATTAGATGATTTGAGAAGAAAACTTGCTCAAAAGAAGGCCGAGACTATCACCATTACTACACTTGATGAGGTTGCAGGGATGTACGACATCCGTGGATCTGATGTATCATATAAAGTTGTTGTCGGTGCATATGTAATTGTGACCAGGCTTGGAATTTGAGGTTCCACAGAACGTTTTTTTCATTTTTACGAGTATTTGACATGTAAGTTTTTGATAAAGACATTAACATTGATAGGTAAAAAAATAGTTAAAAAGTCAATTTGACGTTTATGAATTTAAGTAACCCATCAAAATTTTTAATACTTATATTAACTACTAAAACTTAGCTAACAATCATTGGCCATTGGGCTGGGTCATCTCCTGGGCTGCTCTTAATTTTCATTAAGCCTTCAAATTTTTCGAAATAAAATCTCTAAAAATTTTTCCTTTAAAATTTTATAATTTACTTAATTAATAAATTTCTATATAAATATTTTACTCATATTTATATATAATATAAAATAGTATTTTATTCATATTTATATATAGTATTAAAAATAAATTGACACAAAACAAAATTTGTTTTGTTGAACTGTCAAATGATAGACACTAAAAACTTGAAACCGTCATTAAAAATTTATTTACAGGCAGAGGAAAATTGAATTTCCAGGCCTGATTGTGACCATAACTTTTTCTTTCTTATATGTCGACAAGAGAAAAGTAACATATGAGGTTTCCAGGCCTGATTGTGACCATAACTTTTTCTTTCTTATATGTCACAAGAGAAAAGTAACATATGAGGTGGAGAAATATCTATCTAAAAATGGGATAACCATACAGAATTATGAACCAGTGTTATTTGATTCAGAGTTGCTATCATCTGGTCAACTACTGAGGATTATGAAAAATAGAGGTCTAGAAGAGTTTAAAGGTCTGATAAAAGATTCAAATAATTCTACCGATTTGAAGGCAAGGGACTGGAAATTGTATACAATAATTTTAAGGAGGAAATTGCAACAGCCACCCCTGGCGCTCTCAAAAGCCTTGAAGAATATTGTAGATCTTGATGGTTTAAGAAAGACTCATATTCGTGATGGTGCAGCTGTTGTGAACTACCTTGTATGGCATGATAGACAGATGCAAGAGATCTATGGAGCTGCTGGTTATTCTCCATTCAGGGTCGTTGAACAGTAATGACTAGATGCATTGAGCAGGAAACTATTGAAATTGGCGAGGATGGAAACTCAAGATGTGGAGAAGAGAGAGTGGAATTTCAGGCTGAGTTCGTCTTGTATTAAAATCCTGCACAGGTAAGGTAGATCAACGATTCAGATCAAACTCCTAGCAAGATCAGTGGCATGCAGTAATTCCACTGGTTAAGTTGTGAACAAGTTAAAGTTTCATAGCAGCAGCTGAATTTTTATCCCGGCTTGTGAGTTTAGACGCGTGTCCAGCATCTATCACCTATCCGAAAAAATCGACAGATCAAGTGGATTCCACTTCCATAACATGCAAGGACAAATCAAATTTCAAATGGTTAAAACCAAGACACTAGTCTACACAACATGGTTTGACCAAATTGATCAACTGATGGGAAAATTTCCGCTAGTTCAAAGGGGCGTTGGTTTAATTTTCCAGAACTCAGCCGAATTTTACACAACCGGCAACTTAGAACACGTGTTGGTGCAGGCTGAGTTTAGTTGATACATTAATGGATTGAATTCATTCCGCCAACAATGGTTAAACTGAGTTTAAACGTTCAAGAGAAATTTAGAAATGTAACCGAATGCTTAGATGAAACTTTATATAAGATATTTTCAAACATATGAATTGTATCTCTTTCATAGGACAAATCTCTTTCATCAACTGTATGCAACAGTTAAAAAGTTAAAAGGTGATGTTGAAACACTTTAAGCAAAGGCAGCATCAGTAACGCCTGTTTCTACCAAACCCTGATGAAATTTGAAAAACCGAGAGAGGATTTTCCTAAGAACATGCTAATATACAATAACCTCTTTCAGTGTTTACATATATCACAATTTTGGAGAATCCAAGTATTTTTTCAGAAATTCAAAATATTGTCTGAGTCATCAACTTCAATTATAGATTCCAAAAAGATGGAGGGGAATATCGAAAAATTAAGACATGGGTTTTTTTGAGGATATATGGAATTACAATAACCTATCTCATATTTCACACATATGTCATCAATTTAGGTATGCAGGTGGAGCTTTGAAGCCTATTTTTTAGCAATCTGTATCCTAAAAGAGGTGAAATGATGAAGATTAGGGGGCATCTATATAAGAACAAGTGTTTGCAATGAAGAAAGACTCCTTCACTTATTCCGTTGAGGAACAATTCAAGTCGGAGTCATCATAAGGCCGTTGGAGGTGCTCCGAACCACCGTTTTCAACAAGCAAGCTTGAGTCCCAGATGCCTTGTTTGTTGTTTTGATCAACGTATGCACCATCACATGCTTTCCCAATTTGTTTGTGATCATGGAAAATCTGTCACCTCAATAATTTGTCAAGATTTTGATTCCCATGCTATAGTTAATTTTGGTTATGTTTCGAGGTTGGTCTCGGTAGCATATCACACTATAAATGTAACCTCAATAGAGGAGAAATGGTTTTGACATTCATTTTGGAGCCTTGTGTGCTTAAAGTTTCATAGGAGTAGCTCTGTAAAATTTCTTGGAAGTACTAATAAGAAAATTATCTTGATTTTATGAGATTCTTCACAGTGTTCAATGTCCAGTTTGTGTTTCATGTTTACATCAGTTTCGTATGTGTAAGTTTCTAGTTGTATGTGAGGAATTCGTTTTATTAAGCACTCATTTCATCAGAAATGGAATTCGTAATGTGTTTATAATGACTGATGTGGAATTCATTCTTTGTTAGATGCTCTATTTCTGTCATTATCCTTATTGTTGCTTCTGCTAAAGGTGTTTTCAAAGGAATTTCCCCGTAGATAGGTGCCTCTTGCTTCACTAGGATTTTTCTCCTTTCCCCTACCACCACTTGAAGATATTTGACTGAATATAACACCCACTTTGCCTTAGATTACAAACGGAAAATCACTGCTCATTATTAACTATAATACCCTTGAATGATTCAGGCTGCGACTCCATTGCCCAATGGTATTTAACATTTTTCTATATTACAATTTCTAAATTATAAATATTCTAGTATTATCAAAGATCTAGCCTTCTGATTGCTTGCTTAAATCTATATGTATATGTAAATGAGCTTTGTGACATAGAGAGAGCCCTCTCTAACTATAAAGGCTAGAATACAGTCTAAAGATTGGTTTGAAATGGTTACCCCAGTGATCTCCTACCACAACCATAGGAAAATAATTGGGTGATAACATCTTGGTGTCGTTGCCGAGGAATAATCACTATTATATCCTTGGGGAAATGACATTGTTCTAGCTCTACGACCTGGTTGAGCAGCCGATCATAGACACATGTTGGTTGTATATGCTCTGGCGACTCTACTCAAAGCTTTGGTAGGTGACTCCACTGGGAATATTAGTGACTCCATTCTCAAAGAATCCAAGTTTCAGCGACCCCACTGGAGGCATGATCCAGAGATCAAGTTTTCAAAGGGAACTGGAAGACTCTACTAGAGAATGAGCTTGTTGTAAAGGAATAGAAATGCATGGTGGAAAAATAAGGTACTCAAGTGTCAATCTTCTCCAAGATATCTTATCCGTTCTTGTAAATTTTTTCCTATCTTTTTCTAGGCTGGTCAAAACAACCTTCCATTGTTTATTGCACTCAAAACAGGACCATAGGTTTACCCCTGTATATCCTTCTTTAAGAACTAAAAGTATCTCTTCATCTTGTACATATGATTTTTACCAATATCTTTTGTTCGAGCCACATAAGAGCGATGATTGTCCCTGTAAAACTCATGATACTACAGTTGATAATACATCATTTCCACATAGTCTTGTTTCTTCGTAGATTTCAAACCCGTATAGACCACTTCGCCTACCCCTTATCCTTCATGATTTTCCTACAAATAAATACAAATACCTTCCTATATTTGATGGAGAATCTGACTACCTTACAATTGAGAAACATCTTCAAGCTTTTGAGCATTTCCTTGACCTTTTCGAAATAGAGCATGATGATGTTTGTATGAGGGATTTTTCCCAATCTTTGCAAGGAGATGTTAAGGAATGGTTTAGACAATTGCGTCCTGAATCCATTGATACATGGGAAGGGTTTTCTGATATATTTTTGAATTTTTGGGGTAAGAGGAGATCATTGTACCAAATTCTTTTAGAGTTTCATTCCATGAAGAAACAAGAAGATGAAACCCTGTCGAGTTTTAATAGGAGGTTTGCAAGATTTTATTATAACATCCCTAAAGACATTCGACCACTTGAAGATGCTGCTAAACTATGTTATGCATTAACCTTTCCTCCATAATTGTCTCTTCTTCTTTTGGAGAGAAAATCAATCACTTTGTAGCATATGTTCATTGATTGCTTGGAAGTTGAAGACAATCTTATAATGTCTAAAAGAATTGCAGAACGGGATAGTGCAAATGAAATGGACAAGGAATTAGAGTTGGTTTAGCAACATGAAAAAAAGAAACATTTTCTTTGCATTTCAAGCCTTCTTTTAGTAAACAGAAAGATGATCAGTCCAATGATGTAAGAGAAGAGGGTTATACTATTTTGTTTTCTGGAGATTGCAATTAGCCTATTAAAAATTCTGTTAGCAATGGTTTTAAAGAAAATTTCAGTCCACCTATATATGACGAGTATGAGAAGGACTACTTGGATGATGTTCCTAAACAACCAGTGAAAGATTTTGCAAGTTCTAGGCCAGTTAATGGAGAAAATATGATTGCGATCCAGGATCAAAATTCTGAAAATAGGGTGGATAGTGAGCATGCTGAAGGTAATTGTTTGCCTTTGTGTTATTCTTCATTTGAATTTCTAAGACAAATACTTAGAGTTTCTAATAAAAAACAGAAATGTGAAGCAATGGAGAACTTTATAGACTTTCTTGAAATGGATGATGAGAAGGATGAACAACATTGCAATCAGTCCCAACATATAGAAAAAATAGCAATTTGCAATGAAGGATTAAATCATAAAAAAGAAGATGCGGGTTCTTCAATGAATGTTTTTTCATCTCTTTCAAATTTAGAATTTGTATGTCAAGAAGAAATCATTTTGCTTGATTCTATTAAAGAACACAATGATATTACTTTGAAACATGTGGAAAGAATCAAGTTTTAAATTCTGGAATTTTTAATGAAGTTATTGATGTTCCATTTGAAAATTTTCATGAGCATTATTTTCAAGGTTCAGTGTGATTTTTTTTTTGACAATGTGCAAGTGGAGTTACACTTTGAGTAGCCTTATTGGGGAAAACAAATCACAGAAAAATTTGAAGTTTGTTATGTATTTTATGATATGGTGGTTGAATATATGGAAAGACTTTGCAATAGGAATGGTTGGTTATGTGTTTGCAAAAGGATTAGGTCCTTTATCATACCTTGTTTCCATTATGCTTTTATTTTCTGATTCCAACCAAGCATGATGAGGAAGTTTGTTTATGAGATAAACTGTTGGGTTGGCTTCATTGGAAAGCAGAATTTACTTGATTGCGCATTAGTTTTCGGTTAAGTAGGATAGGTACAAGTGTGTGAATAAGCTGTACATGACGAGCATTTCTTTTCCAGCAGTCTCGGTTTGATTTCAGTATGAGTTTAGTTTTAGTTTAGTTTCAAATTCAGATTTGCAGATTACAGATGGTTTCAAGTGATGGTTATAGGTCTGAGCAGGTTGAGGTTTCAGAGATGATTAGGAACAGTCCAATGGATTAGGAACTTGTTCTACGGGGTTCTTTGCTACCTTGCAGGGAGGATAGCATCCCCGGTTGGAGCCAGTTGTTAGCATAGTATAAATTTTATTCTTGCAAGAGTTGGCGTTATAACCGAATATATTTCAAAGGTTTTATTGATTTGGAAGGTTTGAAAGAGAAAATGATTTCATTGGTTATTTGAGAAAAAAGAAAGAACTTTTATCATTTGAAAGGATTTTATTATTTTTGAATAAAACATAAACAATGATTTTATAGGTAAATTTGGCTTTATAGTCAAGTTCTTATATTTTTTATCAAGGAAAAAATATGACAAAGGATTTTTTCATAAACATTTTGGCATAAGGTCGCTCAAACACCAAGAGCCAATGACAAATAGCCATATGGGGGTCACCACATCAACGCACATCGCCAAAGTCTAAGCGCTAAGCACACAAAAAATACTACATCATGTTGTTCCTTGGTATAGTTTGAAATTGCATGCGCATATAAACAAATGAAAGGTGAATCATTTGGTACATGTGGCATAATTTTTCCCACAATGACAAATAGCCATATGGGGGTCACCACATCAACGCACATCGCCAAAGTCTAAGCACTAAGCACACAAAAAATACTACATCATGTTGTTCCTTGGTATAGTTTGAAATTGCATGCGCATATAAACAAATGAAAGGTGAATCATTTGGTACATGTGGCATAATTTTTCCCACTACAAGAATACAAAAAAAACACATTGCCGATTCCCAAATGTAGTGAAAAACGTTTTGTGAGATTAACATGGATAAGGATGTCCATATGGATTCTAGAGGGGTTTGCATACAGACCTGGCACTATTCACAAAGGAGAAGCTCTTCAACAAAGAGGTTACAGTGGGAGTTTTTAGAAATTTCACAAGAGGTCATGAGTGAGGAGTGACTCTCCCGAATTGGATTCTCATGTCACATAAAAAACAGACAGCGGCCTTTTACAATTTTCGAGGCAACATTAACTTCTTTGAGATGTGGTTTATGTGTAAAATTTTTATAGCTAAAGATGAAGTTTGGAAGGATAGGCCATTGGCTGAAGCATCACCTATTTCGGTACACCCTTTAGAGTTGACAGGGCGTTATGTCGAAGGAAAATTAAATGATTTGAGAAGAAAACTTGCTCAAGAGAAGGTCAAGGCTATCATCATTACTGCACTTGACGAGGTTGTAGGGCTGTAAGACATTCATGGATCTGATGTATCATATAAAGTTGTCAGTGCATATGTAATTGTGACCATAACTTTTGCTTTCTTACATGTCGACAAGAGAAAAGTAACATATGAGGTGGAGAAATATCTATCTGAAAATGGGATAACCATACGAAATTATGAGGCAGTGATATCTGACTCGAAGTTTAAAGGTCTGATAAAAGATTCAAATAATTCTACTGATTTGGAAGAGAAGGGACTAGAAATTGTATACAATAATTTTAAAGAGGAAACTGCAACAGTCACCCCTAGCGCTCTCAAAATCCTTGAAGAATCTTGTAGAGCTTAATGGTTTAAGAAAGGATAGTATTCGTGATGGTGCAGCTATTGTGAATTACCTTGTATGGCTTGATAGACAGATGCAAGAGCTCTATGGAGTTGTTGGTTATTCCCCATTCAGGTTCGTGGAACAGTAATGACTAGACGCATTGAACAGGAGACTATTGAAATTGATGAAGGAGGATGGAAGCTCAAGATGTGGAGAAGAGGGAGTGGAATGTCAGGCTGAGTTCGTCTTGTATTAAAATCCTACACATGTAAGGTAGATCAACAATTAGGATCAAACTTCCAACAAGATCAGTGGCGTGCAGTGATTACGTTGGTTAAGTTGCGAACAAGTTAAGGTTTCATAGGTGCAGTGGAAATTTTATCTCGGATTGTGAGTTCAGACGCATTTCTAGCATCTATCACTCATTCGAACAAATAAATGGATTAGGTGGATTTCACTGCCAGAACATGTAAGGACAAATCAAATTTCAAAATCAGTAGAATTTAGATGCTCGTGGTTAAAACCAAGAAATGCGTCTACACAACATGGTTTAACCAAATTGTTCAACGGATGGGGAAAAATACGCTAGTTCAAAGTGGTGTTGGTTTAATTTTCCAGAACTCAATGAAATTTTACAGAGCAGACAACTTAGAAGACGTGTTGGTGCAGGTTGAGTTTGGCTAATAGATCAATGGATTGAATTCATTTTGCCAGCAACAGTTAAACTGAGTTTAAACGTTCAAGGTAAATTTAGAAATGTAACTGAATGCTTATATGAAACTTTATATAAGCTCTTTCCAAAAAAATGAATTGTATATTTTCCATAAGATGAATCTCAACTGGAACTATAGCATTAAGAAAAGGATTAACGGAGGGTGGAAAGCTTACTTTGGTCTTGAAAATAACTGTAAAGCTACAAACCTCATGATGTGGGATAAAAAGAAGCTCCTTTTTGAAACTCTAGTCACTCCTATCATCTTGTATGGGTGTGAGGTTTGGGGTTGCAGCATCTCTAGAGAATCCTGGAGAAAGATCGAGCAAATCCAGAAGCGTTTTATAACTTATAACCTCAAAATAAAAAACAATACACCCTATCCTATTCTCCTTATAGAAGTGGGTCTTTCCCCCATCGAGAGCCTAGCTATGACTAGACTCCTGTTATACAAGAACAAAATCAATAACACGGGAGACCATTGACTTAGTAAGATAGCTTTAAACTCCAGCCAAAAACACGTAAGGCTCAAGCGTGGGTGGTATAAGGATACCAGGTCTTGGTTAAATCACTGGGAAATCGATGAAAATTTTGCTTTGCAGAATATTAATAACATTAAAAATATTATTTCTTCTAAGTCTAAAGAAAAATTGTGGTGTGAGAAAGTTCTCGAGGCTAAAAGAAAATTAAGATACTATAAGGAGGTCATCAACCCTACTCTAGAAGATCAAAAGTATCTCTCTGTTTTGATCAGTACTAAGAAAAAAATTAACATAGCTAAGATAAGAACAAACTCGCATGAGCTCCATAGTGAAATTGGTCGTTGGACAGTCCCTAAAACACCATGGGTAGAAAGGATCTGCCACCTTTGTGTGAGTAAGAACATTGAAGATGAAAATCACTTCCTCTTAGAGTGCCCTACGTACACCCACATTAGATCCCAGTTTCATAATTTTTGTTGCAATACCGACTTTCCTAGCCTTTTAGCCTGTCAAAATTATAGTAAGCTCGGGATGCTTCTTTCCAAGCTCTTTGAGCATAGAAATATAAATTTAAAGCAAACTAATTAATTCTCTTCTTTAGGTCCGATAGACCAAAGTTTGGTCTCAGGGGACGTTAACCATCATCATCATCATCATCATCAATTGGATGCAACAGTTAAAACGTGATGTTGAAACACTTAAAGCAAAGGTAGCATCAGTACATCAGGGTAAATTTTATGGGAATGAACAAGATAGAATCTAATTTCAAATGCATGTTTCTGCCAAACCATGATGAAATTTGAAAAACCGAGAGAGGATTTTCCTCAAAACATGCTAATATACAATAATCTCTCTCATTTTTTACACAGGTATCACAGTTTGGGAGAATCAAAGTCATATTCATAGTGCATTTTTCCATAAATTCAAAATATTGTCTGAGTCATCAAAATCAACTATAGATTCCGAAGAGATGGAGGGGAATATAGAATAATGAATACATGGGTTTTGTTGGGGATAGATGGAATTACAATAAGCTCTCTCAGATTTCACACAGTGGTCCCAATTTAAGGTATGAAGGTGGATCTTTGAAGCCTATTTTCATCAATCTGTCTCCTGAAAGAGGTGAAATGATGAAGATTAAGGGGCAACTGTATAAGAACAAGTGTTTGCAATGAAGAAAGGCTCCTTCACCACTATTGTTGAGGAAAAATTCAAGCCTGAGTCAGCATAAGGTTGTTAGAGGTGCTCCAAACAGTCGTTTTCAACAAGCAAGCTTGAGTCCCAGATGCCTTGTTTCTTTTTTTGATCAAGCACGCGCACCATCACATGCTTTCCCAATTTGTCTGTGATCATGGAAAATCTGCCACCTCAATAATTTGTCAGGATTTTGATTCCCATGTTGTAGCTAATTTTGGTTATGTTTTGAGGTTGGTCTCGGGAGCATATCACACTATAAATGTAACCTCAATAGAGGAGAAAAGGGTTCAACATTCATTTTGGAACCTTGAGTGCTTGGATTGTAGCTCTGTAAACTTTCTTGGAAGTATTAATGAGAAAATTATCCTAAGTTTCTGAGATTCATCATAGTGTTCAATCTTTAGTTTGTGTTTCTTGTTTACATCAGTTTCGTATGTGTAAGTTTCTGCTAATTCTTTCTTGTTGTATGTGAGGAATTTGTTTTATAAAGCACTCCTTTCATGAGAAATGGAATTCGTAATGTGTTTATAATGATTGATGTGGAATTCATCCTTTGTTAGATGATCCATTTCTATCATTATCCTTATTGTTGCTTCTGTTAAAGGTGTTTTCAAGAGATTCACCAGTAGATAGGTGCCTCTTGCTTCACTGGTCTTTTTCTCCTTTCCCCTACCACTAGTTGAAGATATTTGACTAAATATAACACCCACTTTGACTCATATTACAAATGGAAAATAACTGCTCATTATTTACTGTAATACCCTTGAATGATTCAGGCTGCGACTCCATTTCCCAATGGAATTTAACATTTGTTTATTTGCAATTTCTAAATTACAAATATTATGGTTTTATCAGAGATCTATCCTTCTGATTGCTTGCTTAAAGCTATATGTATATGTAAATGAGCTTTGTGACATAGAGAGAGCCCTCTCTGACTATATACGCTAGAATACAGTCTAAATATTGGTTTGAAATGGTTACCCCATTGATCTCCTACCACAACCATAGGAAAATCATTGGGTGATAAAAGTACCGACCAAGCATTCATCTATCGCCATTTCCTTAGTGGATGGAACCTAGATAAGAGGCTCTTGGTCTTCCATAAAGATTCTTAGGAAATCCTCTTTTGGTTTTGAGGAATTCATGTCAATCCATGCTACATCAAGGTATTCACACTCATCATCCACACTATCATCAGTGATCTTGTATACTAGTTTGTTAGCAAAGTGACGAACATGGGATGGGATTATTACAATAAGGTGATAAAGAAGCTTTATAAAATTCTAGTTTATTTTCTAACTCCAACTAGAGTCAATCTTATTGATCAAAGAGTTGTTTTGGATCTTTGATCACTTTTGGATGATGAGCTATGAGTCTCCTTCAGTTATTATTTTTGCATAGTTAAGGTTCACTACTATCTTTGTTCCCGAATATAGAACTTTAATTTATGTCACATTATTACTATGCCACCCTAGCAATTGAGAAAAGACCCAAATAATTTCATCTTTCTCATTTTTGAAGACAATTCCATTTCTAGTAGGACATGAGTTACCCTTCGAAGCACCATAAAATTTCATCTTTATGAATCCTTGAGGAGGGGTTGTCCACTGAGTTAGACTAGAAGGCGAGATAATTTGATTGAGGGAGGTGAAGATGGGGCAAGTGATTCTAACCACCAAGCTTTCATTATGGGTTTCTCTTTGTCATTGATATTCCAATCTTATGTGGAACATGGATCTACCTACATAGTTTCAAGGATATCAATCTTAATTTTTTGAAAAATAATGCTCCATGTTGAGAGCAAGATTTTTTAAGATTCATGTACTTCTCTCTTTCCATGATTCCCATAGGATAAATATAGGAAAAAGTTTCCAAGTTCAATTCATAATTGGAATTTTAAAGGTTATTCCTCTCCATTTTTCAATAGTTTCTCTAATGTTATTTATGTTTCTATTTGTTTGACGAAAAAATGATGCACGTTTGTCCCACAACATAGTTGTAACTGGGCATAGATTGAAGAGATGCTCTTTTATTTCCTCGCTTTGCTGACATAAGAATCATTTTGATGGTTCCTCAAATCCCCTTCTAATTATTTTATCCCAAGTCATATTTTTTCGTTTAGTTACAAGCCAAAGAAAGGTGAATATTTTCGGCCACAACTACTAATCCCATATCTAGATCCAGATTACGCCACTACTACTTTGGCTCTGGTAAATTTTGATGTCATAATCTTATTTTACTTTGATCCCACGGGCTTCTCTATGATGCAGCTTAGATGAATTTGCTTGGAATTTGGGCCAACACTCGTTGGGAAACAAAAAGCATTTATTTCTGGACAAATTATGTGGCTCCCAATATTGATTGAACTTTATTGTGTTATTTCCACTATTAGCTTAAAGTGAGGAGCTTCATCCATAAAGAAAGAGTTACTTCTTAAAAAACAAATTATAAACTGTACATATCCAATATATAAAATCAGCATCATCATTATTATTTAGCATTAAATAATAAATGATTTAACATGCTTTTATTATCCTAATCAACTCACCAAATTACCCCATAGGGGTCACAAAAGGACTTAGTAGATAGTTAGGACCTTGAAGCTAGGCATCCAAATAAATCCCCTCAATTATTTCTCATTTTGAAACATAGTAAGTTGTCTAAATAGAAAACTTAAGAAAAATCTCCACCATTAAGTGTTCAAGAATACCCAAAGAATGAGGTGTCATGTAAGAGAAGGTCAACCCCAATGTGAGGTTGTTTATGTTCTCTTAGGGGAGATCCCACCACCTTGATTTGGAGGCATCATCTCACTATTCGAGGGAAAATATCTTCCCTGCACTTGATGTAGGTAACTTAGTGGCCAAATTTTAGGGCATATACCTAATAGGTTACTGTTGTGGGAAGCAATGGTGCCAAGATTAGATTTTGTTAGACGTTAGTACCACTCATTCTTCCCCTAATTATAATCGATCCTTTCAAACTCACACTAGTTATCCCCGATGAATTGGTGACCATTTGGATCAATATACCTTGGAAGACCTATTTCTATTTGATTCAAAGGCCTCTAGGTAATTAAGTCTTTACACACATGTCGATTTGGAAGACAGATATTTAGCATCCCATTATTAGCAAAAGTCTCCCACACTTGCATTTGTTTCATTTCACACTTAAATTGGTTGTATGATTTGATATTATTAAATAAATGTACTTGTATATTGGATTGGCATCAAGCACACCCCCTCCCCATAGTCACTCACATTGACAATTAGTTTGGGGCAACCTCCTCTTCCTCCCCTCTTTCTTTCCCTAGACTTCCAAATGCTCAAGGAAGGGATCATATTTATATTTATGTTTTCCTTAGTGGCTTGAAATAAATTTAATAACTCAAGAATACTATTTTTATAATTTTAATAAGAATTCACCTAGTTGAACGAAGCCTCATCCTAGATGGACTTTCATAGGGATAGCTTGGGGCCTCATGTGGATAACCTTAGCAATCTCCCACTTTGTTTGTGCTCTTTTATCTCATCCTTTATTCTCTTTTCCCATTTATCCTTTTACACCTTCTTTCTTCTTGATCAATCCCCTCTCTTTCTTTAGTACCTCCCAACTGGTAAAATATATCCCTGCGCCATCATTTCATGTAGGGCCTAACTCAAGACAATTGCAGCATGGTATGATTAACCATTTTGGTATTTCTATTAGACATTGAATGTAGTTGTTCCATCCTATAGACTACATCTATGATATCACCTTACCAACCATACCTCTCACAGTTATAAATTTCCCCTCTTTCCTTCATTAGGCCTACCTTGATATCACCACCTTTCTTATCATCCCTTTATCAGAATCCTCTTAACATCGTCACCTTGGACGTTTTTTCTTTTCATTTATCCTTTGTCCTTTACCCAAGAGTTGGTGCCACTATCCTATCTGTCATCGCTTAAGAGATGTGTCAAAAATACATGGAACAATGCTTAAGCATCATCTATATGCTTAAGTCTAGCAAGCGATGTTTTGACTATTTTGGGTATTTTTCATCTTTTCCACGACATTGAAAAGTCAATCAAACAAAAGAACAGGATACATTTCTTGAAACAAAAAAATATTTTTGAATTAATATGGTCAATTCATTTTACCACATTTAGCACACAAACCATTCTAAGAACTACCCCATGAAGAGACATTTAGCATAGGATTGAATTTTGTTAATTTTCTATTTTTGAATTTATTTGAATTTATTCTTAGTGTTCTAATGATTGGTTTTTTTATTTTGTTGAAATAGAGAACAATGTAAGGTAACCCTATTTGGTTCAGTAGCTAATTCGAATGAAATGCTTCTATATAGTCATTTCTCTATTCTATATACATTACCACTGTGGATCTTGCTCTTGATGAAAGCAATTCTTTTGTGCATACTAGCAATTGTGATAAAACATGTATTCATTGCACCGAGAGTAACAAGGTGCTTACAACCCAGTATGGGGGATATGTTGTCATGTAACGTAATGTAATGTTATGTTACCTTTCAAAAGTAAAAAGTAATTAAAAAAAATTCATGTTAGCTCATAAAATAAAAAATAAAACTAGATGAAAAGTAATTAAAAACCCATGCTGGCTTATAAAATAAAATAAAATAAAAATAAAACCCGAGTTTACATGTAAATTTTAAACATGAACTTACATGTAAATTTTAAACATGAACTTACATGTAAATTTTTATGAACATGTAAAAAAGTTAGTAACTTTTTAGGAACGTGTAAAAAAGTTAGATATAAAAAAATTACACCTACAGAAATTGGATCCCTCTCGGTGCTTGGTAGATCTGAATTTAAGATGGATCTGTGTTGGTAATAATCCCAAACTTTATCACGATATTGGGGATGGGAAATGTTATTTCCTTTGTACTCAATGCAAAGGGATAAAAAGAAGAAGAGTTGTTATGTCAACAACTAGGAAAAATTGCTTAGAGCATTGGAACGTGGAAGGTGGAAAAGAATATGATCCCTTGGTAAGATATCAAAAACACGGTTTTTGTCATTTTTTAATACTTTTAATATTTTTCTATTTAAATACTAATTGTATTTATTTTGTTGAAATTACTTGGAATTCCACATGTTACAATTCCTAGTAGAGTTGGTAAGGGTAGTGAAATTGAATTGAAAACTATGGAAGAAAAATACCTTGACATTATTGATAATGAAGGGATAAATAGGTTGATCCATGACACATTTGTTTCGATGGATGAGAATGTACATGTAGATGAGATTTATGAATATATTCATCATGTAACTCTTATTGACAGGGTACAAACATCCTTACACAAAGACTCAAATACAAGTCTTTTATCTTCTCTTTTGTTGTTGGTCAACTTGAAGCTAATGAATGGTATTTCAAACACAAGAATGATGCAGATGTTAAGTTATGCAAGATTTGTATGTGTGTGTGTGTGTGTGTGCGTGTGTCTGTAAATGTAAGAAAATGACCTTGGAATTATTGATAATGAAGGGATAAATAGGTTGATTGATGAAACATTTGTTTCCATGGATGAGAATGCACATTTAGATGAGATATATGAAGATATTCATCATGTAACTCTTATTGACAAGTTACAAACATCCTTACACAAAGACTCAAAGACAAGTCTTCTATATTCTCTTTTGTTGTTAGTCAACTTGAAGGTAATGAATGGTATTTCAAACACAAGAATGATGTAGATGTTAAGTTATGTAAGATGTGTGTGTGTGTGTGTGTGTAAATGTTTGTGATTTATTTTTTATTGTAATATATAGGCCCTTAATTTTCATTTTACAATATATTAATTTATTTTTTTCCATGGGAAAAAAGAGTAATTTTATTTCATCCGAAGAGAACAAAATTACATTCTATAGATACACATAAATGTGTATTTCTGATCAATTGATAGATCTTTCAATAAACACTTTGAATGTCTTCTGGTAAAAACCACAAAATAAGCAAAAGAACGGTTACTTTTCTATTATAATTAAGCTGTAAAATTAAAAAGAAAGATATTTCCTCTGACACTTCTATAGTAACCTTATCAGAATAAAGAGTTTTGCAAACTATTATGAGTGGAGAAAAAAATCCACGGTGCAAAAAATTTCTTTTTAAGTGTGCAAAAGATAAAAAGTAGATGTTTGAAGAACTGGAAAAAAATAGAATGTTGCTCATTCTATAAAGGGCCTGTGGTAATATTCCTGAGTGTTTCCCTATCTGTGTTCTCTTATCTTCCAAAGCCCCAGGGCCATCTGCAATCCCTCCTTCGAGGCTTTGTCCACCTCTTTGTTGTTATCCCTGTAAACATGTCGGCATGAAAATGAAAAAAAAGAGTTTAGAACTTCTTTTATAGATGATAAAATATTGGAAAGTGTTATATTTCTGCAGTGTCGAGTCCCTTTTGTCCAATTAATAACATTCATTGAGTCTCCAAAAAAATTAAGATTTCTGCACCCTTTCTCTGCTGCGAAAATAAGGAGGAGTTTGAGGCTCATAAGTTCAACAAAATTGTTAATGCCTTCCCCTAAGCCCATTACCAACTCGAAGAAATGGGTCTCTGATAGAAAAATAAGTGCCCCTCCCCCACAAGAATAATTTTGTGCTACTCCATCAAATAATCCCCACGGCACTGACTTTCCAAGTTCCACTTCCAGATCCTCCCTCTGTCTTGTTGCTCTGATATGTTGAGGAAAGGCAGATAGAATTCCACAAGATAGGGCTGCTATAATTTCAGGTGTGCAAGCTTTATCAACAAAAATTAAATTGCTTCTAGCAAGCCAAACTCCCCAAATTACTAACAGAGACAGATCTTTCATATTTTCAGGAGCCACTACTGTCTTCCAATTCTCCCAAGATTGGAGAACCGTAATTCCCACCCACCTGCAAAGAAATACTAGAGACCTCAAACACTCTATCCACAATTCAATGATATATGGACATTCCAAAAAAAGATGAGAAATAGACTCTCCATCATACTTGGAAAGCATACACCATACAAGACCCTGAAAGCTCCTTTTCTGCAAGTTGTCCCATGTTGGAGCCTTATTATCCAGGACACACCACATAAAGAGTCTAGTTTTTGGTGGACTTTTGATTTTCCACAGTTTCTTCCACCACCAGAATGGAACCTTTTGTAATCCATCTGCACTTAGTTTTATATATCCAACCTTGGGGGTATAGATGCCAAGCTGGTCTATATCCCAAATAAGTTCATCCTCCATATCCCTTAACTAGATTTGTGCTCTATTCAGTTCTCCAATGAGACTTGCCATCTCCCTCTCATCTGTCTCTAATAACCCATAAAAACAAGCTGACCTCCAAGATTGGAACCATGGATTCTCTTGAACAGGTTCAGCTAGTTGAAAGGGGTAAAAGAACCCTCTTTGTCTCAGAGCCTCCACAGTGTGGCCTGGGAGTAGATGTTGTTGAGTGATTCCTTCCCAAGGATCCTCACTTATTGTAGATTGTTAGGTGATATTATTCTACCACCATCAAATACTTTAACTCACACATATAGAAAAACATGTGCCATTTTGAAAGATATAAGAATGGAGTATAACACAATTGGTGCATGTCCTAATGATCACATTATATATTATGGACAACATGTATCAAAAAATGAATGCACTAAATGTGGAATTAGTATATATTGTATTGATCATGTAACAAATAAGGTTCCTTGCAAATTTCTTCATCATATCATGATAATTCCACGTTTCCAATGACTGCTCAGATGCAAAAACATGCCACATTTTATGGACTATCATGCACAATATATAAGTAAATATTGTGTCATGCAAATGCCTCGAGATGCTTTTGCATTTAGAGAATGTTGATGCTCAATATGAAATGAGAAAGAATATTGAAATACACCCTTGGAGGGCTGGTCAACACGAATATGGGGATGGAAATCCATGTGATGCTTAAAGCCATCAGTGGTTTATTAACTTGAAAAATTAGTCAAGAAAACCGTATGCAATAATTAATTTAATCATCAATGAAATAAGAGTCAAAAGTCAAAAGAATATGTACAAAATTTATCTAGGAAGTTTTGTGGAATAAACTTCAAGAATGCAAATGATCGACTAATAAATAAAATTGAAAGGGTTTTTTGTAAGTACATACAAAAATAAATTGAACAATAGTATGGAAATTTTGAGGAAAAGCGAATCAAATTTCAGGCATTAGTTGATCAAAGAAAAAATATATAACGTATATGTTAGATTAGGAAGTTGCTTATTATGTGCAATATTGTATATCCATTAATTAAGAGAGCAATTGATTTGCACTGTGTGAAACTTCCCCCACACAATTACTAAAACCATGGATTAATTTAAAAAGGTCTCACTGGGAATCTAAAACCAACCAAACATATCTAATTTTTTTATCCACGTATCGCCTATATCTTCCACTTTCTCATAATACAAGCTCCTTAATTGGATTGTTAATTGTGCTTCAATTGACTGAATTTGTTGGTAAAGAAACCTCCTCGTAAATTTTGTATCTTTAAACCCTCCAAAAATGGTCAGTTCTTCCAATCTCCTTGACGCTTCTTGATATAAGAGGGCCATAAAGTCCATGTTTTGAATATAGATTTCCCTCACAAATGTGATACAAATATGGAAACGGTTCCTACACTAATCACAATATGATCATGCTCAATTCTAATCTTGCAAGATCACGATAATAATCATTTATCCTGTTAAGGATTGGACAACATGGTAAACGTATCACAATATCATCATGCTCAATTCTAATCTTGCAAGCTCACGATAGTAATCCTTTACCCTATTTTAAAAGGATGGGACCAATATGGTAAACTTATGGACTCATGCTAGGTTAATGATAGAGATTACAAAATTTAGGGATGCGGGAATATTTGAAGTAAACATTATTGTAACTTTCATCTTAAAAAGGATTTACCAAATGTCGAAAGGGATTAAATCTCTCGAGCTATAAACCCTTTTTTTAGAGTGGAAATGTTGAGGAAATGTGAACATAATGTTTATGGTTTTAATTTGTAGTCTTATATATGTGGTCCTAAAAAATATTTTATATCTAATTTGAGCCAACATGTTATTTTTTAATAACATTTTATTATTTTTATAAAGGACATGTGTCAGCTCTAGAATGAGCAAGGAAGGACTTACACATCTTCCCCTATTGGGATATAGAATGCGTCGAAGAGGCACAATGAAAGTTTAAGGAGAGAGAGGCTTAATAGAAGGGGGGATTTATTTATTTTAAATATCTAATGGAAACCATGACAAATGAGGTTGGGGGGTGTACAAAATTTCTATTACTTTTGTAGGAGTGATAATGACATTAATGAAAATTACAAGTGACTAAGACACCCATCTCAAGGTTCCTTCTAGATGGCATTAAAACACATCTTTTGGAAATAAAATGACATCCATTTTTCATGTAGGGAGAACCTTACTAGAGAGGGAATTTTTTATGAGTGAGGGATTAACAAGAATTTTTTCATTTTGGAAATTTTGTGGGTGATGACATGAATGGAAATAGTCGAGGAATTTTTTAATTATCAAATGGTACATGAATAAATGAAATTGGAAAAACCTAATCGTCAATATTCTCATGACGAAACTTTAGAAGAGTGATGTGGGTATCAAATGATGACACCTTTGATGAAACTAAATATGGATGCGAAAAGGACATGAATTAGACTCTATGGTTGAGACCAAATGGGATGATGACACCTTTAAGGTTTCTCTCCTCTGAAATCATGTTTCGATGATTTGGAATCATGTTGATGTTGGAAACCAATAGAAACATTGAGGAAATATGGCCCATTTCTTAAAACAACCTCATAATGTTAGACACTCAATGAAAGTTAATGATGTCAATCCATTTAGAGAGATCATAACCAATTACTTTGTTTGTCCATGTTTTTTTATAAACAATAGCCTTTATCCTTGGATTACAATAAAGAGGGAGCATGTCATGTCGGTATTAATTGTTCCAAGTACTTATTTTAATGATTTTTCAACACTTGGAATGAACATTGCTTCCATCATTTTTGACAAGTAGATTAAGCATCTCTTAAACAACGTTAACCCCATTCACAGGACATCTCTTAAGAGACATTCATTCCATGTGTTAAGTGTCCCTTAATCAACATTGTGCCATGTGAAGGATGTTTCTTAAGCAACATGCATTCCATGTGCTATCCATCTCTCAAGTGACATTTATGCCACATTTTGTATGTCAAAATTAAAACATATCTCTTAAGTGTCTTTTAAGAAACAATTGTAGGATGGTACCAAAGTCAAATAAGCAACATCATACCAATGATGTACAAATAACTTGAATAAATTTGTTATTCAACATTAGTATGACACAAAAAAACGTCGAACTTGGACTAAAATGTACTAGAGTCATGCTCATGGTACTTACTCCAGCAAAATGGGATGTGATCATACCCCAAAGATTATATCTAGTTAGAGTCCCTATGACTTAGACAGATCATCTTAGGAATGGATCCTGAGATGTTCTTGTACTCGCAAATACATGCATAGGAAGTATATTGCCCTTGTTTGATGATTTATGAAGTTTTCACAAAGGTGCCCAAGGAATCCCTTACTCCATCTAGGGTTTTATCGTTCGAATACTCCTATGACAACGACTAAAGTTTGATACATATGAGGGATGCTGAGAAATCCTTTTTTCCAGGTTAAATTGTTTTTCCAGAACCTGAAGTAAAACCCTATTGATTTGTGTCGAACACTATCCTTTTCTTCCATACTAGTAAAGATAGTTGTGAAGAAACCCTTGGAGCCAAGTTTTAGATACACCTAAAGTTTTGGTTTCCATCTTGTTTGGATCCAATATTTTAGTGCTCTTTACGTGGGCCAAATGCCCGTGAATTTTCTTATGATTACGTGATCTTGAATACATTGAATATAAGCTCCTAGCTTATTAGAGGTGTTTCCATACATGGGGATTGAATCTTATTTAGAAATAAATCCTTTGTGAGTCTTGTCATCTTGAGTGGAAGTATTCTTTTCCCCTGTCAATGCTTCAACTTTGATTTCTTGGGTGTGGTTCCCTACACCTCCCCTTCCATTAGTTGTTGATGGCTGCTTTCGATTTCTCCCTCAGCTCCATTACATGTCCCCTCTCATTCCTTCACTTCAGGGAGAATCATATTGTTAGAGTCTCATATCTCTTTTATGGATAGGATATACCTATAGGAGGGATCCAAGATCCCCACCATTGTCACCTTCATTGAGGATGATATGCACATCCTAGAGTCGATCCTCCACTTGGCTTACAAGTGATCGCGAGTAAATTATATTGTGGGATATTATATATTTTATGAAATGGCTATTAGATTTTACATTAAAAAAAGCTAGGTAGGAACCGAAAGGAATGGGGTGGTTTGAAAGTTCTCTGCTTCTTTTGATTTATACACAAAAACTAAGTAAAAAACTAATAAATGTACCCTATTATATGCTATTAATTATTATATTAATTTAATATTTTGCATTGACAATAAAATATATATATTGGTTTTTTATAATTGATCTTTTTGATAATATGTTCTTTACCACATTATATGTTTTAATTTTTTACTTTATTTTTTTATGCGAATAATTAAATTAGGAAAAACAACATTAAATATTGTCATTTTTATACATGACTATATATATATATATTTGATCATTACTTGGGGTCTTTGGATCACTTGGAACAAAGCAATATTTCAAGACCAAATGGTGTGTTTAGAGGTTGTTACAATTAACAATATCAACACCCTTTCCTTCTTCCCTCAAGAGAAGGACTCCACCCCTATGCACGTTGTTCAAGATGCCCAAATAAACAAGGATATACCATGGGAATTCTTTGGTGTGTATTCTCAACGTAACCAGACTCAGTGTGGTGGAGGAGCAATCATCTACCTTGGAGTCTCGTTACTACAAAATACCAATGGGATTTGTCCATGTCTCTAACAATTATGCCGAGTTGTTGGCATTGAAAAACCTCTTGAAATTGCTATACAAAGAAATTGTCAGGTCATTCAAGTGTTTGGAGACTTCATGCTAATTATTAATTAGATCAAAGGGATAAAGAGTTGTAATAATTTACAGTTAGAGCCTCTTTTATTTGAAGTTATTCATATAATTTCAAGTTTTGATGGTTTCACTTGCTTGCATATCTACAAGGAAAAAAACAATGATGCATATGTCCTTTCTAAACAAGGCCTTTTGTTGGTTCAGGGATATTTAAAGATCACAGAAATTGCCAATGCTTCCTCTTTTCAGTTTTACCACAAACCATACCAGGACAAACATGATCCATCTCAAAGTATCGGGATGGAATCAATGTTGGAACACTTCTTTCTTTAGGTTTTGTTTTTTGACTAGAAGAAAGCTCCTCTAATCTAAACTGATAGATACAATAATGAAGTTAGTAGTGTGATATTCATGTTTTTATGCATATGGATCGCGGTCGGTGATTTTGTGCCTTTTGTGGGCCCTTTTGAATTTAAGTTGCATTTAAAATATATGTATCATGCATATATGGACAATTTGTAATTTTATACTCTTTAGAGATAGTAAAATTACGCTTTTTTCGTAGAATATATATATATATATATATATATATATATATAATCAC
>LPNX010076947.1:847332-902801 GCA_001517045.1 Pseudotsuga menziesii
GTGAGTTCGATACTGGTAAGTAATTGTCAAGTGGAAAACTAGTATAAATAGAGAGTGAGACTCTCTATTTGAAACACACACTCACTCAACTGTAGTGCATGAGTGAGAAAAGAGGAGCTCGCACAAGTGAGAGAGAGAAAAGTTGTCGGAGATCATCATTTTGTTTTGGGTTTTACTTTTTCTATTGGTGCTCATTCTATCTCTAAGGAATTTGTGGGTTTTTCTCCTTTATGGTTTCCCCAAGGAAAACTCTTTGTGTCTCTTGTCTCTTGTGATTATTGTTGTGCATGTTATTCTCCCAGATAAGTTCCTAGATCATATTGATTAAATGATAAAAATCTAACTTGGTATCAGAGCTAACATGAGAAGAAGAAACTGTGAAGCTGCAGAATCTAGGGCTTCTTACTTTTTGGGTCTCTCTCCATGGGACATTAACAAAAGGAGGCTAGATTGACTCTCCATTGAAGGGTGCATCTTTTTGTCGAAGCAAAATCTGATTCTGAGCATTTTCAATTTTTGACCTGCCACTACAATGGGAAATTAGGGATTTCCACAGAAGTGGAATTTTTGAGTGAGCCCAGCATAGGATTTCTCTCCTCCTCAAAATCGAAGTCTAGAGACCAAGATCAAAGTTTTTGGTTGGGTAGAACCTCAGGAAAGTCAAACCCTAATTTGCCCCTAAACCAGAAAACCAACACTGCAGAAGATCAACTCAAGATACAGTTCCATCTCCTCAAATTGGTAAGATCTAAATAATTTTTATTTCTATTTGAGGTTCTCATTTGATATATCTCATCACACCAAGCTTTATGAAAAGCTTGAAGGAGCTGAAAACTTTCGAGCATGGAAGTATAGGATCTCACTGGTTCTTGAAGAAAATGAATTGGACACCTACATAAGTGGAGAGGTTCCAGTTCCAGAGGGAGATGAGGCTAAAGCCTTACACAAGAAGAACTTGGTCAAGGCTAAGAGGATCATTTCTGATTCAATCAAGGATCACCTTATACCACAAGTGTATTCCCTAAAGACACCCAAAGAGATGTTTGATTCCTTGACCAAGCTATTTGAAGGGAAGAATATAAATCAGAAGATCACTTTGAGAAATCGGTTGAAGAATGTAAAGATACAGAATGCAGAGACCATACAGTCATACTTTACAAGGGTCTCTCAAATCAAAGAACAACTTGAAGCAGTGGATGAAGAAGTAGAGAATGCAAAAATTGTGATGACCACCTTGAATGGTCTCCCTAGGTCATGGGACTCCTTCATTCAAGGGATTTGTGCTAGAAGAAATCTAATTACTTTCAGTAGGATGTGGGAGAAATTCTCACAAGAAGAGGCTTAGATAGTAGCTCGAGAATAAAATATGGGAAATGAATATCAAGCTCTCACAACACACACCAAGAAAATCATAAGGGACTACCATCATCCAAAAGGTAAGCAGTCTCACCAGAATTAGAAAGATAATCCTAGAAGATATAGCAGATATCTATCCAAAATAAGATGCTATACATGTGACGAGAAAGGACCCCTTGCTAGAGAGTGTCCTAGAAACAAAGGTGGCTCTCACAAGAAGAAGGGAAACAAAAGAAGACATCATGCTCACACTGCAGAGGATGATGCACCTCCCAGAAAGAGAGTCAAAGAAGAAAGTGAAGACTCTTCAAGTGATGAAGAATTTGTTTTGATTTTTGCCTTCACAGGAACTATCACACATGGAAGCAATGATTGTCTCATGGATAGTGGAGATTCCAAGCATATGATGGGATTCAAAGAATCCTTTGTGAAACTATCCGAACATGATTCACCCCACAAAGTGAAACTTGGGGATGACTACCAATATCCCATAAAAGGTAGTGGTGAATTCTCCTATAAGCTAGACTCTGGAAAGTCTATGAAGATGAAGGATGTCTTGTTTGTACCAGGACTAAAGAATAACCTTCTCTCAATCTGTGCATTGGATACAAAAGGGACGAGGGTTTCATTTGTAGATGGTCAAGTCCTTATGTGGCCAAAGGGAAAGCTATAGATGATGTGATAGTGATTGGAGAGCAAAAGGGAGGATTATACAAATTAAAGGGCCAACCAGAACAAGCCTTGGTTCATGACTCAGTAGAGCCAAGTGAAATTTGGCATAGAAGGCTTGCACATGTGCACTACAGGGCACTACCACTTACAAGAAAAGTTGTTGAAGCTATTCCAGAAATATAGGCAAAACATGAAAGTGTTTGCAAAGGATGTGCGAAAGGAAAGAACAAAGATAAGACATTTCCAAGCAGCGAGAGAAAGGAGAAAGGAATCTTGAAAATCATCCACTCCGATGTCATCCAGTTGATTAAGTGGGTATGTATATTACGTTTATTTCATTGATGATTTTTCTAGGAAGACATGGATATATTTCTTGAAAAGAAAAGATGAAATATTCAGTAAGTTCAAGGAATTCAAAGCCTTGATGGAGAACCACATAGAGAAGAAAATCAATATTTTTTTATTAGACAATGGAGGATAATTCACATCAGATGAATTCAAGGAATTATGCAGAGATTCAGGTATTAAGAGGGAGTTGACCACTCCATATAATCTACAATAGAATGGGGTTGCAGAAAGGAATAATAAAACGATTATGGAAGCAGCAAGGGCAATGCTTCATGATCAAGATTTTCCCATGCATCTATGGGAAAAAGATGCTAGGAAAGTTGTGTATGTACAGAACCATACTCCACATAGAGTACTTGAGAACAAGACACCTGAAGAAGTCTTCTCCGGAAAGAAACCAGAAGCCAATCATCTCAAAATATTTGGCTATCTAGTATACATACACATTCCAAAAGAAAAGAGGACAAAGTTAGATCCTTCATAAAATAAGGGTAGATTTGTGGGATATAGTGAAATCTCGAAGGCTTACAGAATATACTTCCTAGGATTCAAGAAGATTGACATCAACAGGGATGTGCAATTTGACGAAGACTTGGCTTACAAAAAATTCATAAAAATACCTATTGCATAACTTGAAGAAACAAAAGTACCCAGGATCCGAGATACAACTATGAACGAATCAACTCCAGAAGAAGATTGAGAAATGGAAGAACCTCAGGAACCTATAGATCCACCCCAAGAGAAGAATCCTTACAAAAGGAAACCTGCATGGGTACGAGAGGCTATGCAAGGTGTAGAGAGATATGGGGCTTCATAAGAAATGCATAGAGAAAGGAAGAGAACTAGGTCCTACTCTAGTTATGTAGCGCTATTATGTGACATAATTGATAAAGAATCTTCCAACTATGAAGAAGTAGCGGAAAATAAATAATGGAAGGATGCTATGATCGAGAAGTACCAGTAGATCATCAATAATGATGTCTGGGTGTGGTCCCAAGACCAGAGGGGAAGTCTGTTGTGACTTCCAAGTGGGTCTACAAGATCAAGCATGCTACAGATGGAAGCATAGATAAATATAAAGCAAGATTTGTGGCATGTGGCTTCTCCTAGAAGGAAGGGATAGATTATGAAGAAACTTTTGCACCTGTATCCAAATACACTTGCATCATATCAATACTTGCTCTGGCTACAGTGATGAAATCAAAGATACACCAGATGGATGTCAAGACTGCGTTCTTGAATGGTGTAGTGGAAGATGAAGTGTATGTGGAGAAACCACTCGGATTTGAGACACATGATAAGGAGACTCATGTGTGAAAATTGAATAAGGCCTTGTACGGTTTGAAAAAGGCACCCAAGACATGGTACGACAGGATTGACAACTTCCTGACTAACTTGGGATTTACCAAGAGTAAATTGGATTCCAACCTTTACTATAAGGTTGAGGAAGGGAATCCAATGATACTCCTATTTTATGTGGATGATTTATTTCTGACATGTGAGGATGGGTTGATTGCTTACACGAAGAGGAAGCTTGCTTCTGAGTTTGAGATGAAATACTTGGGTATGATGCACTACTTTCTAGGCATGGAGGTGTAGCAGAATGTAGATGGAATCTCCTTCGGACAAGGGAAGTATGTAGTAGAAATCCTGAAGAGGTATGGGATGATGTACTGCAAGGCCATGACCACACCTATGGCATCGAACCTGAAGCTATTGAGTGATGCTTCATCATAGTCAGTTGATGATATGATGTATCGTCAGATGATTGGGTCATTGATGTACCTGATGAACATGAGACCAGATATTTGCTTCGCTGTGAACACATTGAGCCAGTTCCTGACGGATCCGAGACATGTTCACCTGATTGCTGCAAAGCATATTCTGAGGTACCTGGAGGGTACAGTTGGCTATGGGATCAAATATGAAGTGAATCAAAAGATTAACTTGGAGGGTTATGTGGATTCAGATTGGGCAGGCAGTGCCATTGATAGGAAGAGCACTTCAGGGTGTTTCTTCAGTATGGGATCAGTTGTGATCTCTTGGTTTAGTAGGAAGTAGTCTTGCATGGCACTGAGTACAACCAAAGGAGAGTATGTCGCAGCTTGTTTGGATAGATGTGAGGCAATGTGGCTAACGAAGCTATTATCTGATTTGATTGATCTCTAGTTGGATGCTACTTGTATATATTGTGACAACCAAAGTTGTGTGAAGTTGTCAGAGAACCCAGTGTTCAAGATCAAATATCACTATATCAGGGATATGGTGCAGATTGGTTCCTCCCATGGTCAGATGCAAGTGTTGTGCCCTTATAACATGGTGGTAGGATTGGTTCCTCCCATGGTAATATTTAAGTGTTGTGCCCTTCTAACATTGTGGTAGGATTGGTTCCTCCCATGGTCAGATGTAAGTGTTGTGCCCTTCTAACATGGTGGTAGGATTGGTTCCTCCCATGGTCAGATGTAAGTGTTGTGCCCTTCTGACATTGTCGTAGGATTGGTTCCTCCCATGGTCGGATATAAGTGCTGATACCTACAACCAACATGAAAAAGGGTTGGCTCTGTATAACTACAACCAGCATGAAAAAGGTTTGGATTTGTAGAGGAATACCTTGTAGAGGGAAAGGCCTACAACTAGCATGAAAATGGGTTGGCTCTGTATAACTATAGCCAGCATGAAAAATGACTAGCTCTCTAAAGGAATACCTTGAAGAGGGAAAGGCCTACAACCTGCATGAAAAAGGGTTGGCTCTGTAGAACTACAACCGACATGAAAAAGGGTTGGCTCTGTAGAGGAATACCTTGCAGAGAGCAAGGCCTACAACCAACATGAAAAAGGGTTGGCTCTATAGAGCTACAACCAACATGAAAAAGGGTTGCCTCTGTAAATGGAGAACTACATCCAACATGAAAAAGGGTCAACACTGTAAATTTACATCCAACATGAAAAAGGGTTGGATTTGTCGATGAATACCTACATGGAGGCTATTCCTACAACCGGCATGAAAAAGGGTTGGCTCTGTAGAACTTCCTATGATGAGTATAATTGAGAGATAGCACCATTTGCTCGAGATAATGGGAGCAGTGATGATGATGATGATCCAACTTTGATGATGATCCTGTGATGAAGACTTGTGCTGATGAACTATGTCAAGAGAATAACTTCCTATTTAAGAGGGAGTGTTTATGTATTTGTAACTTCGGAATCTATTCACTTGTATATCTTATATTGTATTTCATTGTACCCAATGTTCCTCCAATCAAGAGAATCATTAATATAATAAAGTCATGTAAAGTCATAGAGGTTAACACTCCTTTGGAATTAGGGGAAATAGTCCCCACAGTTGAGGGGTACTAGGGTTATTAGACTCTCCTAGTGAGGTCGATACTGGTAAGTAATTGTCAAGTGGAAAACTAGTATAAATAGAGAGTGAGACTCTCTATTTGAAACACACACTCACTCAACTATAGCGCATGAGTGAGAGAAGAGGAGCTCGCACAAGTGAGAGAGAGAACAGTTCTCGGAGATCATATTTTTGTTTTGGGTTTTACTTTTTCTGATGGTGCTCATTCTATCTTTGAGGAAGTTGTGGGGTTTCTCCTTTATGGTTTCCCCAAGGAAAATTATTTGTGTCTCTTGTTTCTTGTGATTATTGATGTGCATGTTATTATCTCAGATAAGATCATAGATCATATTGATTAAATTATAAAAATATAACAGTTGCAAATACACATTAGGATCATATTTGCATATTTCAAATCCTTGTGAGAGAAGAAAGTTATCCATCTTGGCATACCAAGCTCTAGGAGCTTGCTTGAGGCCATAGAGAGACTTATTCAACTGGAAAACAAGTGAAGGATCATGAATGAAACCTTCAGTATTCTGCATATAAATATCCTCTTGAAGTTCACCATGAATAAAATCACTCTTCACATCCATATGGTGCACCTCCCATCGCTTAGATGCAGCAATGGCCAAAACTAGCCTGATTGAGTCCATCTTTGCCACTGGTGCAAATGTATATGTATAGTCCACTATATGGAATTGAGATAAGACTTTGGAAACCAATATGTCCTTATAATTCACATATAAACCATAAGAATCCATCTTGGTCCTATAAACCCACTTGTATTTCACTAGTTTCCTCTTGGAAGGTAGAGGAACCAACTCCCAAGTTTCATTGTCTTGCAAAGACTTGAACTCTTCTTGCATGGTTGTTTTCCATATTGAGTCATTTGATTCTTCTTCTTATGATTTTTTATCATATCCAACCATAAAAAAATACCTTTCTAGAATATTCGAATCACAAGTGGAGAAAACATTGTGAAATTGAGATCTAGTCTTCTGAGTGTCTAATGGATCTTCTGCAAGATCACCAGCTACTTGTATGGTTTTATCAACCCATTTTTTCCTTGTGGGAGAGTCATGATATGCATGAATGTCATAATATTCATATTCCATATCATAATCATAAAAATCATAAAGAGAAACATCACTTACATCATCATTGAGTGGAGGGTGTCAGAAATCCCCCTCTACTAGTTCAACCTCTTGCATAGGTTCTTCTTCAAATTGTACGCTTCTCTAAATTATTGTTTTTTGAGATGAGGGATCAAGGAGATTGTATCCTTTTTAATATTCATAATATACAAACATTATTGACTCCTTTATTTTGGGTTTCAAGGATTTTCTTTTCTCTAGAGGAATTCTAGCCCATGGCTTTGAGCCAAAAACCCTGAAATGAGACACATATGGGTTGTGACCTCTCCAAGCCTCAAATGGAGTTTTTTATTCCAATGATTTGAGTTGAAATATTTTCTAAAAATATTCATCACAATTTATGGCCTTGTACCATAGCTCAAGAGACAAATACTTAGGCTCCAACATGCGTGTGGCCATCTCATTCAATGCTCTATTCGTGCACTCTGCCACACCATTTTGTTGTGGTGTGTAAGGAACTGAATGTTTCATTTGAATGACATTATATTCACACATATGTTATAGTTTCTTATTGTAATATTCCTTTCCATTATCATTCCTAAACTCCTTTATATTATTCCCATTGAAGTTATCAACATAAGCCTTGAAAGCTTTGAAGATCTCATACACTTCATATTTCAGCTTGAGAAAAAACACCCAACAATATCTTGGAAAATCATCTATGAATGTTAATACATACTTTGATTTTCCATAGGAGGGTGTGGTAAGAGGTCCTATAAGATATGAATGGATCAATTCAAGCACTTATACATTCCTTCTTTCCTTCCCCTTGTCATGCTTTCACTTTGCATGCTTCCCAACAATGCATCCCTTGCATGTTCCTTTGGAAAATTTGATTCTTGGAAGCCCTTAAACCATACTCTCTTTGCTAAAATCTTGAAGATATATGTAGTTGAGGTGTCAAAACCTCTCATTCCATATCTTGTTGATCTCATTTGCATGTGGCAGAAGCGCATTCCCTAAGGAGTAAGGAAGAAAGTGTGAAAACTTGTATATTCGTGACTCATGATCTGCAATACCCACTGGAACCACTTTTCCTGTAGAAATTTCTTAAATTTACACATCATATTAAGTGAATTCCACTCTATTGGTCAACCCTATGTGATTCATTTGATATAAAGAGAGTAGGTTTTCTGCAAGATCATGCATAAACAACACATTTTTGAAGTACCCATTGTCAATATTGATCCTACCAATCCCTTTTCCTAGGATCTTAGAGTCATCACCCATGAGGATGGATGAACCAATGTATGGATGTAGGGATGAGAATGAGTCTTATGGAGAATCCATGTGCCTTGTGGCACCTGAATCTATGATTAAGGAGGAAGATCCAGAAGACCCAGCAACTAGTGGATGGAATCTCTCCTTGTTTTCAGAATTCGAACCTCCATCCTTCTTCTTTACACCATCTAGAATGGGAATGTTGTTCTTGTCAAGGATTTGCACCATCATGTCAATGGTTTTATTCAAGTATGCACTCTGTGGATTCCAACCCTTGTGATAGTAAGTTCATTTGGTCTTCTCTTGCTTCTTCCCATTGTCCTTGCTAATATTTGAATCCCCATTGGAATATTTGGGATTCTCTTTGTCCTTCTTATTCTATTGCTGCTTCGAATCCTTGGTATTTTTATTTCCCTTTCCTTTATTCTAAACCCCTGCAGCAAGGGATTAAGCCTTAGTGTATTGTATGGTACCCATTTGAACCAATTTATCTTGTTTTGGAGTCAAATACTCCATGAATTCAACCAAAGATGGCATTCTCCAGTTTCGAACCATCAGATTTCCTTAGTGAAATGTTGAAACAAACACTAAATATTCATGCCCTAGATTGGAAATTATGGACAAAATTAGTTTCTCTTCCTTCTTTTCTATGTCACATTGCTTCAATTAAAGAATCAAGGACTTAAACTTGGTGAACAAATCTTGGATCGTCTCAAAATGAGTTGGGTTCAAGGTGGTCAACTCATTTTCAAGATGATGGCCTCTAAGTTCATCAGTCCTCCCAAAAAAATACTCAAGCTTGAGCCACACTTAATTTGGAGTTTTGAGACTGTCAACATGAAACGGGAGGTCTCTCAAATTGCTGAGACATATCCCAAACGCTTCATCCATTCTATTAAAAAACTTGGACTTCTCAATAGTTGAGCTTGGCTCATTTTTTGTCCCCATGGTAACTATGTAAATACCTATATATCTCAGTTGGATTACCATCTTGGCCTTCCACTCAAATTAGTTGAATGGAGTGAGAAAGGTGACATCAGGCTTCTCCATTTGTTGTTGTGCACTGAGTGACTAAGAACCACTGAATAACTTGCATTGCACACTCCCAATCTACTGGAGAAGACCCTAGATTGCTAATTCAAACCCTATGAAATTTCTGAATTTAGTTCAAAGCTCATTGATCTATGATACCATGTGAAATTATTATTCACAATAGGATCTAGAAGCTAAGAGAATCCTCACAACAAAAGAATTTGACAATACATGAAGAAAAAAGTGAGAAGAGGAAAAATTAACACATAGATTTAGTGCCGATAATTGGGTTTTCTATTACATTCCAACTTGTAAATATGTTTGGAATGTGATTATATTACATTAGAATAAAATCGTTAGCATTTGGAGTCAAATTGGTGGCATACAAGTGGTAGTCTTACATTGGACCTCAAAATCCCCTAGCTGGATCAACAGGCTCCCAAACCATCTCAAACAGTCACTAATGTCTATGTGAAATTTGGGGAAGCATTCTTGGTCATAAATGAGGGTAGAGTAGGCATGGTTGAGTGCATGGAGGAGTGGGAGTGTCTCTAGGAAGTCATAAATGGTTCAGAATGGCAAAAAACACTCAAATACAATGCATGGGCACCCCTAGTCAACCCAAATCCATTATTTAAGGAGTGGGAGTGCCCCAAGAGAAACTAAGGTCATTATTGAGGGATCCTTAGCTCATGTTTGACCAAAATGAGGGCGTCGGGTGCAATTAATGGTCCAAAACCTCCAACAACCTTAGGAAGACACCATAAACCAAGTTTCAACTATCTAGCATAAGTGAAAACGAATGAGATAATTGTCCTACGTGGTATAATGTTCTGACATCCATCAATAGCTAAAATGGGATAAGGAAGCATATAAATTGCATTTTTATTGAATCTCAACATGATTGGGAAAATATCATGCTAGAGCATAATTATATGCATTATGGCTACAATCTAGAACTTGTCTCCTAGATATTATTTGTTTGTGAATTATAATATTCAAAGGTCAAAACCTATTCAAAAATAGAAAAAATGATATTTCCTTTCGATATATTCCCCTATGGGATGTAAGGAAAAGACAAAAAATAATAATAACAATGTCTAACTTTTATATTTGGGAGGATGTATAATTAATAATTTGTATTATGAGAGAACATTACAGTTTAGTAAAAAATCAATTAAATATGGAGTTATTTAAGCTATTATATTATTTTAGAAATACAATTTAAATATGTACAACCCCGAGGGTTATCCCAAGTGGTCATTATCTAGACATGATATCCCTTCCCTAAAAGTCAATAAGGCCACAAGTTTGACTCTCTTGATCCCCTCAGGGTTCGACTTCGTAATTAGGGTTGACATTTTACCCTGTTTTCCATCCTTGAATAATGGGAAAGTAATTAGATGGTTTTCTGTGAGGTTTTTCCTTAAGAAAACATGTATATAATTTTTATAATTGCAATATATGCTTGGTCATATATTTTTTAACATTATGTTAGTATCTAAACTTTTTTCAAAGAAAAAATTGTCATTTATATTCGAAAAGAAAAGAAATCATATCATGAATTGGATTCTATAAATATAAGGAAAAATGTGTTAGGGAACTTTATTATGCATGCCTTCCTCGTAAATTCAAAATAAACCTATCACAAAGATCCCAACACAAAAGTTATTTTCATCCTCTCCATAATATAGTTCCATGAAAACCTTATTATTTCAAAACAACATAAACAAGGACCCATAGGGTTTCATAATATTATTAATATACATTCATAAATGTCATGAATATTATTTATACCACTTTATAAAAATACAACAAAAAAACTAAAGCTCTATAAAACAATTAACTTAACCATAAAAAGAGGGAACCAATACATACTTCATAAATAAATGTCTTCAAAAAGGGGTGAAACCCCTTCATGAATTTCCTCAATCAATACCTTACCCTCAGCCACTAGATGTTCATATTTACCAAGATTGACCATGTGCATAATCCCAATTCACAAGATAATAACAATGAATTTAGGAATGATCAAAATATTGTAACTGGTCTCTTCCATTTCATTGTTCTATTAAGCATTGGAGAGACAGGTAAAGTGTTTTAGTGAAAGAGTATGAATGCATTTTTTAATGTGCCAACTTTACCATTTCTACCTCCTAATTCTAAAATTACTATGTCTGATAGCGAAGAGTCAAGTGCTAAAGTAGAGATGAACAACATGGTGTTGATATTGTCACTTTGCATAGCAAAGATTCACATCTAAATGAAATAATTGCTACAAATCAATGGTTACATGATAATTATGAGAGAGGAAATATCTATAAAAGTGATTAATACATACAAGTATGGATAAAGATCCTAACCATGGCATTTAAGGAGAACATTTAACATGTTACACAAACACCTATTTTCTGATATACTAGTAAAGCAAGGTGTTCCTTGTTGTCTGTTATTCTAAGGCTTAACAATTTGAAAGCAACATATGGATGGTCAGATAATAGATTTGCATATTTATAATGTAAAAATGATAAATTATTATAATTTCACTAGTTTTATAAAAAAAATTCATATTTTCAAGATTAAAAAAATAGTATAAATTACAAAAACTAATGAATGATAGTTGTGTATTGCGAATAATGTAGTTCTTGGTTCATATAAAGAAGCAAAAAAATGTTGTGTGATGATCCAAATGGGTATCGGTGGCCACCCACCTATTCCACTGGCTCAAGGCAACTTTTCCAGTTTGGTAGTTTTTCGGGTCAGAGGCCTGCTTCAAATGGATATTGGTGGAAACCCACCTATTCCACGAGCACAAGATAGTTTTTCCAGATCCGGGATTAGATGGGTAGAATGTGTACTTCACAGCTAGACCTTTCTAATGAGATACCTGCTGAAAGAAATTTAACTTCGAAAGTTATTCTATTGTAATTTTATTTGATTCCTCCTATGGATATGTTATTCCTCTATTGGGATATGTCCTTGGTGTAATTGGTCATGTAAAAGTCATGAGGTGAAACTTCCATTGTATGTCGGAGCAATAGTACCCACAAAAGTATTTTATAAATGTTATTTTGAGTCTTCCTAGGTAGGTTTTCCCTAATTAGGGAATGTTTTCGACCTATTTTTGTAATTGACTCACTCACTTGATGAATATAAATAGGTGATTTGCCTCCCTCATTTAGACACAATTATCTTTCCAGCATTGCGCAAGAGAGAGAGAGAGAGAGAGAGAGAGAGAGAGAGAGAGAGAGAGAGAGAGAGAGAGAGAGAGAGAGGGNTTGGGGTCTTACACTATACTTGGTCGAATTCTATATTGAGGAATTTTTTTTGGGTTTTCTCCCCCGTGAGGGTTTCCTAGGATAAATCTTTGCATTCTTTTGTGTGGTTGTCCGTGTCTTTCTTTCAATGATCCTTTGCTTATGGTTATGATGTTATGATGCTAAATGTTTTTAAGATATTGTATAACCATAAAAATTATAAAATGGTATCATAGCCACCCTGAAATAAGTCTTTGTGCAGCCGAAACACTTCTACAAATGTAGCTACTAGATATTATTGTTTCATACTTGAAAACCCTAGAAGGAAAAATCTAGTCATCTTGGAATTTTCGCTACAACTAGAGTTGGATAAATTCTCAAGAGTTGAAAGTTGGAAAGGTCAAAGGTGAAATATTTATGCACATTTTTTGTGAGGTCCATCCTTATATTCTATATACTTTAGGATATATGATTCCTCCAAATCAGGGTTCCATCCTCTTCCAGAATTCAGTCTTAAACAGGTGACCTAGGGAGAATTGATATATCTCGGGATAGGAATCTCCAAATAAAATTTCGCAAGATGTTGTAGATAGGGCATAGAATTTAGTTTCTAAGGTGTGAGTTTCAAACCCCGATGTTGAAACAATGACATGTGGAAGTATGTACAAGTTCGCTATACTGAACCAGTCCTCAAACAGGTCACCTTGGGAAAATCAACATAAGTTCTACTTGGTGAATCCAATACTAATGTAAACTATGGGGTTGGAAATAATACATGTAAATATATATCAGTACGAAGTTTCATACCTTGATCAGTAGTAATTTTGGAGATATAATAGAATCAATATGAGACACTTTTGTAGGTTAAATTGAAGAAATTAGGGATTCATCATCCGAGTACTTCCGTCCACCGTTCTGTCAAAAAAGGAGGACCTTCCAACTCTCCCAATGAGGGTGCATATTTATATGGAATATTTTTTTTCATTATGTATTTTTTCAATTTTTGACCTAACATCGCTACCAGAAAACTAGGGCATTAGATATTTTACAGTTCTGTCCACAATTTTTGAAAAGGGAGTATACTGCTCAATTTACCTTGAGGAGGTGCATATTTCTATCCAACCAGATTTGAAAGTTACCTAAGTTGAAAAATTAGGTTTTCCCTATCAAACCCTAGGTCCACCAGATGCAGTCTTCCAAAAAATATTTCAAGCAAGCATCCAGTTAAAGAAATCTCATTGGCAAGTTCTATCCTCTCCATTTCCATTTGAGGTTCTCATGCTTATCATGATGACAAGCAGTACCAAGCTTGAGGATAAGCTTGAAGGAGTTGATAAATTCCAATCATGGAAGTATAGAGTGCTTCTCATACTTGAAGAAGCATGAGTTGGAGAACTATGTCAATCAAGAAGTTGCAGATCCATAGGGAGATGGGGATAAAGCCAAGCATAATAAGAAATTAATAAAGCCAATAGGATTATTTTTGTCTCCATTGGATCCCACATGTACCATCCTTGAAGACTCTCAAGGAGATGTTCGATGCACTGACTAGCTTGTAGGATGGAAAGAACATCAACAGGAAGATGACCTTGAAAACTCAACTCGAGGATGTGAAGGTGCAAGATGTCAGAAAGCATTCAATTTTACTTCACAGGGATCTCTCATATCAAGGAGAATCTAGAAGCCATTGGAGACAATGTCTAAGAAGCAGAAGTGGAGATGACAATCTTGAATGGTATCCCAAGTTTATGGGAATATTTTGTTCAAAGGATTTGTTATAAAAGGAATCCCACCTATGGAGGAATGCACATAATAAGAATCTTGATTGATACCAAAAGAAAAAGAGATGGATGAATATGACAATCAATTCCTAACATCTCATGCCAAGAAGAGAAAGAACAAGAAGAAAGAACATTCTTACAAGAATAAAAGGATCTCAGAAGCAGGACCTCTCATAGTTCAGATGTTTCACTTGTGTTATAGAATGTCTCAAGAAGGAAGAATGGAAGGATGATATGATCAAGAAGTACCAGTCAATCATGTAGAATGATGTTTGGATTGTTAATTTTACTGAAGAATGGATCTTGAGGCCCGAATGAAAGCAATGTGAAGAGAAGGTTGCATAAGAATGAACAATTCAATGTAAACTGATCAATAGATTCATGGAAGAAATTACACACACAAGAGGCAAAACAAATTCTCAATACAACATTACATAAACAATAATTGATGCCTCTGTTATACAATAATAATACAATAGGTAGGATTTGAATTACTTAGGTAGGATTCAAATTCACCAACTCAAACTGACTATGGTGCTAACTCAATGTGGGAAAATCACCACTAGAGCTCACTAATGCAACTATAGATCATTGGATCAATCTACAATCAGTTAATTGATGAGGGTAGGTGCGTAAATGCACCCAACCTCCCTTAAATCATTAAAATTGGTGCTAAGGTGGATGAGAGTGAACTAATTGATGGGAATCAGAGCATAACTAAACATAACTAAATACCCACTAGAGTCAACTGCTGGAGACTATTGCTGGAAATCAAAGTGAATTCCTAAATTATAGGGATTGATCCTTGTAGCTCCTAAAATATTGCATATAGGCACAATGAGTTGTAGGTTCCCCATAGGTGTGTCCCCCATGCACTGTGAAGTGATAATGATCTCCAAAGATATGAAAAGGACAAATAGACTATGTGGTCAAAGGGAGGATTAGTTAATAATCCTAACACCCCCGTAAATCCTAACTTTGGAAAAAACGGGCACTAAAAAATAAGGCCAAAGGTAACCCATACAATCTATATGAATAAAAATGATTTCTTAACAAACAAGGAAATGGGGAAAACCTCATGGGAACCCCCCCGCCCTCAAAATAAACAGGAAAATCAGGAACAATAAATGAATCAAGCCTTTACACCAAGAAGAGATCTATTATAGAAAAATATCTTTTCAATGAAGGAATTAGTGAATATGTCTACAATATACTCCTCTGTATGGAAGTAATGTAGAGTGATAGCCTTACTATGCACTAGTTCCCAAATGTAGTGCATGTGGAATTAAATATGCTTGTTCTGTTGCTTCTGAACTGGATCATTGGATATATTGATTGTACCTTGATTGTCACAGTAAAATTATACTAAAGGAGAAGTGTGAATGCTAAACTTTGTCAGCATCCCATGCAACCAAATTTCCTGAATAGTTGCATTCACATCCCCCTATATTCTGGTTCAGCTAAAGAGAGAGAAAAATATGCTTACTTCTTTCTTGACCAACAGATTGATCCATCCCATGTAGATTTACTCATGTATATTTCATGCCAGTACCATAACAAACCTAGTCTAAATCAGTAAAACCAATAAGATCTAGTTGTGCACCAACAAAATAGTGGATCCCGAACTCCCCCGTACCTTGCACATAATACAAGATGTGCTTTGTTTCCTCCCAATGCAGCTCATGTGGCTCCTACATGTATCTAGCAGTAGCAATCATAGCATAAGATAAATTTTTCCTCGAATGGGTGAGGTACAACAAGCTACCAATCAATTGTCTCTAGAGTGTACTGTCAACGAGTGGTGTAGAACCACCTTCTTCCAACTTGATGCCAGATAGGAAGGAGAAGGGGGATTCTTTACAATCAGTCATATGGAATCTTTTGAGAAAGTATCCAATGTATATAGACTGTGTAATCATGGTTCCCAAAGCTTTTTTATTTACTTCAAGACCAATGAACTTCCTTAACAGTCCCATATCAGTCATTGAGAATGCTTCGCTCAATGTTGACTTGATTCCTCTTAATCCAATAGTAGAGATACTAGTAATGAGAAATTCATCCACATATAGAACAATCAATAGTAAGAATACCCCTTTCTATTGCATGTAGAAATTGCAGTTAGATATACATCTCTCAAATTTATGTGACATTAGGAAGGCATCCATCTTCGCATACCATGCCCTTGGGGATTGCTTGATCCCATAGATATATTTCCTCAGTTTGCAAACTAAGGATGAATATTCATTATACTCCTTAGGATGTCTCATATAGATATCCTCTTCCAGGACACCATGGAGGAAGGCACTCTTCACATATAATTGGTGTACCCCCCACCTCTTTGAAGTTGCAATGGCCAAAACTAGTCTTATAGAGTCCATTCTTGCAACAGGAGAGAATGTCTCATTATAGTCTAGCCCGTGGACTTGTGCGTACCCCTATGCACCAATTGAGCCTTGTACTTGGTTGTGGTTCCATCAACTTCTAGCTTGGTCTTGAAAATCCATTTGCAATGAACTAACTTCCTCCTAGGAAGAAAAGTGATAAGCTCCCAAGGTTTGTTGTCTTGTAGAAAACCAAACTCATCATCCATAGCTACCTGCCATCTTGGATCATGGAAAGCCTCCTTGAATAACTGAGGATCTGACCCCATCATCATGGAACACCTATCTAGGAGAATTGGATATCAATGGGAGAGTGCAACATGTTCATCTTGATACTGGAACCTTGTTCCTCTTTTGCCATTTGTATCCCCAACACTATTCGCAACTGCATCAATGAGATTTTGGGACCATTTAGGCCTTTGATTGGGGGCACGTGTTGGATCTGGATCTTCTTTAGGTTCATTCTCAATATCAATATCATGATCATGTTGATCCTCATCTTATAAATATAAAACATTATTCAAGACATCGTCATCTGCAAATGGAAATGGATGAGAAATTATACCTTCTTCTTCTTTTGTTGGCTATGGATCATGCACCTAATCTTCTTCAAATTGCACACTGCGCTCTATTAACCACTTTTTGGTTTCAAGGTCCATCATTTTGTATTCCTTATCATCATTTTCATATCCCAATAGTATGCATTCGCTACTCTGGACTTCGAAGGCTTTCCTCTTGTCAGTAGGAATTATTCCCATGCCTTGGAGCCAAAAACTCTCAGATTTGAGACATTGGGCTTATCTCCCATCAATGCTCAAAAGGAGTAACCTCAATCACTGACTTGTGGGGAACCTTGTTCTGGATATATGAAGCACAATTGAATGCCTCATCCCATAAATATGGAGGAATATTTCTTGCTTCTAGAAGACATGTATCCATATTTTTCAAGGATCTATTATTCATCTCGGTTGCACCATTATGCTTTGGTGTGTATGGTACTTGTAATACCCTAGTTTTGACCCCTTGGTATTTAATTGTACATAATGTAAATATTGTATTGAGATTGTGGCATGGAGCTCAAGACCAAGGCCCTGCCATTCATGAATGATTTGTGTATAGGTGATCAAGGTGATACCTATGGTTATAGCACTAAGTAAATCACAGTATATATATTTTGATATATCATGCAAATGTACAAATTAATATAAAACCACAGCTAGCTATGGGACTGCAAATATTAAAGAGATCGGGGCATGATTCCACAAGGGATAGGGAGGGGAGTTTTTCAAACCCTTGAGACAATGGGGAAAATCTAAATGTCAAAGGGTAAACCCATAAAGCTGTCAACTACCCATTTTTGTCTTTTTGTGTCAATCATTTATTTCTTCCAGAAATTGGTTGAGGAAGACATTTCCTTGGGATGGGAAAGGTATGGAGGTCAAATTCGAATTGGGAAGACCACCCATTTTGGAAAAACATGTTTGAATTATGGGGTAAATAAACACCCACAAAATGTCTTCCCAACCCATTAGGCAGGGGCGTCCTTCATTTTCCTCATGTGACTGAAGCTTGTTGAGCTCCGTCCTTCACGTTTTCTGCAGTTGTTTCCATTTTTATCCATGGATGGGAAGTCGCTGTTGTGTTGCTTATTGCATGTGCAACAAGGATTTACGTTAATGGTGTTTGTTGGGGTTGTATTTCCTCCTGTAATGGCCATATGCATTTTCTGAATTTAGATTCATCATTTTCTGCACCGGTGAAAATGCACTTTTTTGCCTGACACGTATGGCCATATGTGTTCCCCTCGTGTTTTTATGTTGTTTCCTCATTTTCTACATGCCCAGAAACTCGTTTTTGTAAATCTTAGTTTCTGGGAAGGTAGATCCATGGTTTGGGTGTGAATAGAGGTCATTTTTTCTTTTGTGAGTCCATTAAACATTTCCTGAAACAATTTGATCACTTGGGTCATTTTTCCCCATTTTCAATTTTCAATTTTGGTTCCCATGGCATTTCTGTCCATACCTAGAACTTGTATTTTGCTGTGAATTGCATCCTTGTGTTGGCTTGGATGAGTAAGCCAAAGGAACCCATCTATTATTGGGTTGACTATGTTTGGATGTGATTATTGGCTTGGCTGTGGGTGTATGGTCTTGTTGGGTGTAAGTTTGCATTCCCTAGTTCCTTGTGGAAATCATGCCCAGCTTGGGGGTGGCAGTGGTGCTGAGAGATTGATGAGCACAATGGCCTATGGTTGGGTGGAACGTTGCAGAGACATATCTAGTTGCGGGGAAGCTTCTTCTCAAGGTAAGTATTTTCTTGTGTTTAACCTCTGCAATGTATTTGTTTTATAAATTATTATGAACATGACGAATGCTTGAATGAATTCTTTGCTTCCATTGTATATTAATGCATATGTGTATGTATTTTATGTTCAATGCATAAGAACGCTTGCAGTGCGTTTATTCCATTGTATTTTCATTTGTTATGCATCTGTATATATTTTATTTGCAATGCATTTTGGTTTATGTTCATGGGACCAGATTGCCCAATCTGGTAGAGCAAAAACAGTGTTGGTCGCATCCTCTCCGTCGAGTAGAGGGGAGGGGACATGACAGTGTGGTACCAGAACATTGGTTGCAGCATTGGGCCTCAATGGTCCAAAGAAGAACAATTGAGCAGTTGACAGAGGTTGGATTTCCCTCTGTTGAGCACTGGCCAGCAGAAAAAATTTCCAAAAAAAAATTCTAAGTGTTGGAAATTTCCCATGTCGGCTCGGTTTGTTGAGTTTCACTTTTACATGTCGGCTGAACTGGCTGAGTTGAGCAACGAGAATCGGAAGAAAGGAATTTTTTTCGAATTTTTTTTTAAGTGTTGGAATATTGACTATGTCAGCTGAGTTATCTGAGTTGAGCCGACACATGTCGACCAAGTTAGATGATTCGATCCGATGAAGATCACAACGATCATGTCGGCTCATTTGGACGAGTTTCTGTCAATTCATGTCGGCTGAACTACTTGAGTTGCATCAATGGCATCGACACGAAAGAATGAGTTGAGTCGACAAGGAAGGAAGGGAAAGAAAATTTTTGGAAAATTTTCTTAGTGTTTGAAGAATCGGAAAAACTCAGTGAGTATTTTCAATACGTCGGTTGTGTTGGCTGAGTTTCGTCGATACACATCGAAAGGACTTGGCGAATTTTTGCTGAGGACAGAGAAAAGACAGAATTTTTTTTGAAATTTTTCTAAGTATGGACATGTCAGCCAAACTTGGGGAGTTTAGTCGATACATGTCGGGCGGAAAATAAAATTTTCGTCGATACATGTCGGCAAGGGTTGTCAAGGTTGCTTGTCAGAAAAAACTGGTAAGTTTGTTGAGGAAGGACGAAAGAAAAAAAACTCCAAAATTTTGCTAAGTATGGACATATCGACAAAACTTGGGGAGTTTTTTCAATGCATGTTGGATGGACTCAGTGAGTTTCGTCAATATGTGTCGGGCAAAAAAGTCTCGTTTTCACCGATGCGTGCCCAGCGAAAATATGAGTTTCGCTAATATGTGTCGGGAAAAAAGGGCACATTTTCACCGATGCATGTCAGACGAAAAATATGAGTTTCACCGATAAAGAAAGAAAGAAGAAAATTTTCTAAAAATTTTCTAACTATCGAAAATTCCATGTCGGCAAGAAAAGGTGAGTTTTGTCGATGTGTGTCGGGTGAACTCGGTGAGTTCTACCGACACGTCGAAAAATTTTGATGAGTTCTTACAATAAGAATAAAATGGAAAGTTTTGTCAATACATGTCGGGCAAAATTGGCGAGTTTTTTCGACACATCTGAAGGAAAACCTGAGTTTCGCTGATCAGGTGGAAAAACTGAGTTCGCCAAAACAGAGAATTTAAGCCAGTTTTTCAATGGGAATTACAAGTGCTAGAAAGTTGAAAAATGACAGTGAGCTTATGCAATAGATTGTGAGAAAATGGAAGATTTACAAAAAAAAATCCCCCTTGACCCCCGTCGTCCCCCTAAGACATTCGTTATTGCAGAAAGAAAACTGCAGTAAGGAAGAGTGATAATTAGCAGAATTGCTAAACTTAGCCAATCTGATGAAATGCACCTTGACCACATATATGGATTCTACTACGATCTTGACCGTTCATGCCTGCAAGAAGCAATTGGTAAGTAATTTTTTGAATTTATGAGATTGTCTAACAAATGATGTTGTTAACACATTTTGCAGAGTCATAGTGCAGATTAAAAAGCTAGTCTTGGTCTGACTAAGAAGGTCAAAGAGGATCAACGCCAAGAATATTAACAACATGAATGATGCACAAGATCCCTGTAGACGCGGGGAAGTTTTTATGGGGGGGAATCCAAGAGATCCACAAGAGAACAGAAATCCACTCCAATGTTGGAGATGTGGACCCCATTTGCGCAGGATTTCTCCACATGGCGAAGGGTATGTAAGGCCAGCTTACAATATCCAAGAAAATGAAACTAAAGATGTTGGGAAGAGGGAACAAGAGAGTTCCCCAGATGTTGCAACTACCATAAGAATCCAGAGGGAAGAGTTGCAAGGTTGAAAAGAAGAAAATAAAAGGCTGGTCAAGGCTCTGGTAGAGAAAAACCAGTTGACTACAACCATGCTACAGAATTTGGCAGATCTCCAAAGGAAGATAAACTCTGGGGATCAGTTAACAAAGATATAAGGGAGTAGGAGAAATTCCCACAAGAAGAATGAACAGCTTAACCCAAGGAAGAAAATTTTTAAACCTTCTCACCTCCTAAAGCAGCAAAGGCAGCCATCACAAGCCGTGATTGAGCCAACCAGAGTGACGAGGGAAAATCCAAAGAAACCAATCAAATGTTGGGGATGTGAAGGAGCCCATCTGTGTAGGAATTTTCCACTTGAGGATAGGAATGAAGGTCAAGTCCCCAGCACCCAAGAAGATGAAACTGTGGGTCAAGGAGCAGGGACCATTCCTAAATTTTGTGCAGTGTTAGAAGACCACCAAGAAGGTCCTAACTCAACTATGGTGGAAGTTGAGGGTGAGATTGTTGAACATACTATTTCTGTATTGATTGACCCTAGATCGATTCACAACTATATCACCCCTGGACTTTTTGAGATGTGCACTTTTAATAAATGAAATAATAGAAGATCATGGTTAGTTCAACTAGCCACTAGAATCAAGAAGAAGGTCAGTGAGGTGGTAAGGAAATGTCCATTGGTCATGGATGGCTTAGTCACATGTGCAGATCTGAATGTTCTGCCACTTGGATCCTATCATGTCCTCATTGGAATGGATTGATTGGAAGCACATAGAGAAAAGTTTGATTGTTACAACAAGACTTTTGAGTGCTTGGATGAAGAAGGGAAACTAAAGGGGATGAAAGACATTCCAAAAGTGATCTCTGGAAGGAAGTCTTCATCAATGCATCTAAAGAAGTTCTATGGGAAAGGTTGTAGGGTGTATGCATCTCATGTTTTGGAGGCAGCAAAGAATGATAGTCCTAGGTTGGATGGATTTCATATGTTACAGGAATTTGGGAATGTTTTTCCTGATGAAATTCCAGGGCTTCCTCCAAAGACCGCCAATAATTTTACCTTTGAGAATGTGCCTGGAGTAGCACTAGTGTCCCAGACACCTAGTAGGATGAGCATACCAGAACTACTAGAGTTGAAGATGCAGCTGCAAGAGTTATGGGAAAAGAATTATATCAGGCCAAGTGTGTCTCCTTGGGGAGCACCATTCTTGTTTGTGAAAAATAAATATGGTACACTCCGGTTGCAGTGTATTGATCACAGACAACTGAGCAACATCATTGAGAAGAAAAAATATCCTTTGCTTAGAATTGATGACCTATTTGATCAAATGAGAGGAGAAAAGGTGCTTTCCAAGATTGACTTAAGGTCTGGGTACCAGCAGGTAAGGATCAAGGATGAAGATGTTCATAAGACAACCTTCAAAGCAAGGTATGGATCTTATGAGTTTGTAGTGGTACCATTTGGTTTCACAAATGCACCAGCTATGTCTATGTGCCTCAGGAATAATGTTTTCAGCAGGTACTTGGACAAGTTCGTTCTTGTTTTCCTTGATGACATTCTTAATTATTCAAAGAATGAGGAAGAACATGTATAACAGTTGAGGCTGATTTTGAAGTTGCTCAGGAAGCATAATATGCATGCAAAGTTTAGCAACTATGACTTCTATGAAGATAGAAATCAATATTTGGGTCACATTATCTCAGATAAAGGAATATATGTAGACCTTGAAAAGATTGAGTCCATGAGGAGTTGGCCTTCTCTAAGAAAGTTAACAGATGTAAGATATTTTGTGGGACTTGTAGGATATTGTAGGAGGTTCATTGAAGGATATTCTACAGGTAAAGTTGAGTCTATGTATAGGCTGAGGAAGCTTGCATGTGAACTTGTAGTTCCATGAGGAAATGGCCCTTCCTGAAGAAGGCAGGTAGATACCTGAGCATAGTAGTCTAGTTGTACCCACTGAAACCAAGGTAGGAAACAACCATGTACTATGAGAAGGATATCATGACTGAAATCTAACTTCTGAACATAATAGATTTTGAACTTCAGATTTTAAATTTTGTTGTTAATTGCTAAATTGATTATTATTAACTGTTTGGCTGATCTAAAATGGTGTAAGGATAACATGTTGTATGTGGATTTCCAGGTTTTGGGTAGTATGTGTAAGAAGGGGATGAGTACTCCCACTTGCAAAATCCAAACAATATGAGGATGACCTCATGGTTGCAAAAATCTGATTTTATGTGGGAAGCAGAATTGTGAATTCAAATTTTGATTTGACTATCAATGTTATTGATCATTTGATAATTGGAAATTTATCCATGAATGAAATAGATTTGAAAATCTATGAATGTTATTGATCATTTGATAATTGGAAATTTATCCATGAATGAAATAGATTTGAAAATCTATGATTGAAATTTTTATGATGACATCTCATGTGAACTGCATGCTAGTATGTAATGGAGTTGAGATGATGGTGGTCTGCCCTTGGAGTACATAGCTTCTCAGGAGGATGTGTTTGAGAAAGATGGCTCCTCTGGAAGGATGTACTTGGGTACATAGCTTCACCCCCTGCCATATAGGCACCGGTATGCATCACTGGGGACTCCCAGGGTGTAAGAAATCCGGTTAGACTTCCTTCCACACCCATTCACATCATAAGGGGATTGTCACGAGAGTGGGGCCTCTGTGAAGAGAATAACCCCTAGGTATTATGGTGTTTGGAAAGGAAGCACCTGAGCATTGGTAAGCACTTGGAGGAGGTGATAGGCCCTTAATCCATAGCTTTCATTAAGAACCCAAGGAGGTGTTAGGATCTGAAGCGGGGTTGACCAGATCTCGGTTGAGAGATTCTATACATATAAGTATTTGATTTACCTAGAAAATCCTTGTTGATTTTATGTAAATACACATATGCATATGATGCGGCCATGATTTTGGAAAATCTTATTAAAGGTTTCATCTTATAGGAATGAATATGACAAATGAGTTTATTCATTTTGATTTCTGGAAAGTAAGCACCTAAGAATTGGTAAGCACTGGGAGGAGGTGCTGAGCCATTAAGAAAGCACTGCCATTAAGCACCCAGAGAGGTGTTAGGATCTGAAGCAGGGATGACCAGAGCTCGGTTGAGAGATGCTATACAAATAAGAATTTGGTTTACTGATCAAAATTTTGTTGTTGTTGATTTTCTGTAAATATACATGAACATATGATGCAACCATGGTTTGAAAATCTTGTTATAGATTGCATCTTATAGGAATGAATCTGACATGTGAATTAATTCATTGTGGTGTCCGAAAAGGAAGCACCGAGATTGGTGGGAACATAGAGGAAATATTAGACCCTGAAGCAGAGCTATCAGATCTCAGTTGAGAAATATTTTCAAGTGATCTGAGGCTTGCAGAAACTTGGCTACCTTTTTATGCACACCCTTGCGTGGGATGGGGCAGGTTTGGTGGGTAACATGTTTGTATAAAGCCAAGTCGGATACCTGTGGAGCCAAAACAAGATACTTATGCAGATAAGTATTTGGCTTAATTGGTAACTTCTTGTTGATTTTATGTCAATATACATGTGCACATGATTCATCCATGATTTTTTAAAAACCTTGTGAATCTGACATGGGAATTGACTCATTGCTTGGGGATTGAGCATAGGTATCGCTGGATGCCAAAGACATTGGATATGTTCCAAGCTGTGGAGAAGGATTCTCCAAGACCAGAAATAGATTGGTCATATGGACTAATGCATGCAATCAAGGACTTGGAAGAGTTCCAGATCATAACATTGGACAAGTGAAAATGCAAAAGGAGCACCATGATCCCGATGAGGCTAGATGGGAGCTGGGATGTGCCATGCGATTGGAACATCCATTTTTGTTTAATTTTGCAGAACAATGAGGGCGGTGCTAGTGTATCATTTTTTTAAATTCTATTAAGCATTGAAAACAATGTTGTTGTAGGCGACGAGGATTGTAATACCCCAGTTTTGAACCCTTGGTATTTAATTGTACATAATGTAAATATTGTATTGAGATCGTGGCATGGAGCTCAAGGCCAAGGCCGTGCCATTGATGAATGTTTTGTGTATAGGTGATGAGGGTGATACCTATGGTTATAGTGCTAATTCAAACACAGTATATATATTTTGATATATCATGCAAATGTACAAATTGATATAAAACCACAGCTAGCTACCGGGACTGCAAACGTTAAAGAGATGGGGCCATGATTCCACAAGGGATAGGGAGGGGAGTTAGTCAAACCCTTGAGCCAATGGGGAAAATCCAAATGTCAAAGGGTAAACCTGTAAAGCTGTCAACTACCCATTTTTGTCTTTTTGTGTCAATAATTTATTTCTTCTAGAAATTGGTTGAGGAAGTTATTTCCTTGGGATGGAAAAGGTATGGAGTTCAAATTCGAATTGGGAAGACCACCGCTTTTGGAAAAATGTGTTTGGCTTATGTGGTAAGTAAAAACCCACAAAATGTCTTCCCAACCCATTAGGCAAGGACGTACTTCATTTTCCTCACGCGACTGAAGCTTGCTGAGCTCCCTCCTTCACGTTTTCAACATTTTTTCAATTTTTCTCCATGGCTAGGAAGTTGTTGTTGTGTTGCTGAGTGCATGTGCGGTAGGGATTCACGTTTTTGGTGTTTGTTGGGGTCGTATTTGCTCGCGTAATGTCCATAGGCATTTTCTAAATTCGGATTCACGATTTGGGGGTTTTAAGAGGTTGTTTTTATCTCCCTCACGCAGCTGGAGCGTGCTGTGCATTCCCCTCACGTTTTTATGTTGTTTCCTCGTGTTCTCCATGCCCAGAAACTCATTTTTGTAAAGCTTGGTGGCCGGGAAGGTATATCCACAATTTGGGTGTGAATAGAGGTCATTTTTGCCTCGGTAAGGCCATTAAACATTCCTGAAATGATTTGATCACTTGGGTCATTTTTCCCCATTTTCCATTTTCGATTTTGGTTCCCAAGACATTTTTGTCCATAACCAGGGTCTAGAACTTGTATTTTGCTGTGAAGTGCGTCCTTGTGTATGCTTGGCTGAGTAAGCCCAAGGAACCCATCTGTTAGTGGGTTGACTGTGTTTGGATTTGATTGTTGGCTTAACTATGGGTGTATGGTCATGTTGTGTGTAAGTCGGTGTTCCCTAGTTCCTTGTGGAAATCATGCCCAGCTCGGGGGTGGCAGTGGTGCTGAGATATTGATGAGCACACTGGCCTATGGTTGGGTGGAACATTGTAGCGACATAGCTAGTTGTGGGGAAGCTTCTTCTCAAGATAAGTATTTTCTTGTGTTTAACCTCTGCAATGTATTTGTTTTATAAATTATTATGAACATTACGAATGCTTGAATTAATGCTTTGCTTCCACTGTATATTAATGCATATGTGTATGTATTTTATGTTCAATGCATAAGAATGCTTGCAATGTGTTTCTTCCGCTGTATTTGCATTTGTTATGCATCTATATATATTTTATTTGCAATGCATTTTGGTTTATGTTCATGGGGCTAGATTGCCCAATATGATAGAGCAGCAGCAATCTTGGTCACATCCTTTCCGTCGAGTAGAGGGAAGGGTACGTGATAGGACTTAGTGTTGCATTTGAATACCTGTTGGTGCACAAAGCTGCTGGAACTCTATTTTGAAATACTCACCTCCATTATTAGATCTAAGTTCTTTGATATTCTTTCTGAGAGAGTTCTCATCCAAGGCTTTGAATATTTTGAAGGTCTCAAATACCTCAGACTTCTGCTTTAGAAAGTAGACCAAACAATACCTTGAACAGTCATCAATGAAGGCCAAAAAGTATCTGGAGCCATTCAAAGATGTTGTAGGCATCGGACTAGAGACATCACTATGAATTAAATATAGCCTTGGAGGCATCTCTTCTTTCCTTCCCAACCTCATACCTTTTCTTTGGATGATTCCCTACCAGGAAACCATTGCACACACCTTCATAAGATTTGATGAGAGGCAATCTCTCTTTTCATTGTGCAACTGTTGGAGATACTTGAAGTTCATGTGGACAAATATTTCATGCCACCGCTTTCTTGTGTTATTGGCATGAGTCAATAATGCACTCATATACGAATTAGGAAGAAAGTGAGAAAACTCATATGCCTTGAAGGCATGATTAACAACTCCTTTCACTGTCATATTTCCAGTAGAGACTTCTGAGATATCCACTATGTCAAGATCAAATGTGACTCTCTTATGAGAGCTAGTATATGTCATATGATATACAGACAACAATTTTGATTCCAATGAGAGAACAAAGAGCACATTTTGGAACAATCCATGCTCAATTTTAATAGAACCTTTCCCAAATAGTTGGGATTTGTGAGTCATATTTCATATGGATGCTTGGTCCTCCAGACAGACCCAAAGAAGTAAATGATTCTTTAGAGGAACCCATGAGGTTGGAGGCTCCAGAATCAATGAGAAAATCCTTTGACTAAGTGAATCCTATTTTTAGAGGATGGCTCTGATCGTGTTCATTAGTCTTGTTTCCAGCATCAGACTTCTTTGCACATTCAGGAAGGGAAAAATTGTTATGTTCAAGGAGATTAGACATTTGGATTTGTCAAACTTCTTGTGCTTGTCCTTCTTGGAACCAAAGGCTCCTTCTGAAGGATTATACTTCTCCTTAGGCTTGAAATCATTGTTCTTCTTCTCTTTTTCCTTTATGTTTCCCCTTTTCATGTGCATTCGTAGTCTCTCTAGCTAAGAGAGCTTGAGTGTTGGAGGATTTGATATCTCCCATCTGAATCAGCTTATCTTGTTCCTGGATTAGTGATTTTGTCAAGGCATCAAGGGATGTCGTTCACCAATTAGGAGTTTTCATTCTCCTAGAGTAAAAGGTAGATACAAACATTGAGAATTTTGGGCCAAGTTTTCTCAAAATTGAGAGCACTAACTTCTCACCCTTTTTATCAATCATGCACTGCTTGCATTGCATGACAAGGGATTTGAATTTTGTGAAGAATTTTTGTGTTGTTTTGAAATTACTGGGTTGTAGTTCTATCAACTCATTGTCTAGAACATGGCCCCTGAGCTCATCCTTTTTTCCAAATAAGGATTTGAGCTTATCTCATACTTTTGGAGTTTTCAGTCCATCAAGATGGAACAGTAGCTCCCAAGAGATGTGGATGCACATGAAGTCAAAAGCTTCATCAAGCTTATTCATATACTTTAATTTTTCAAGATATTGTTGGGGTTTGACCTCTCTACCCATGGTGACCCTGTGCATACCCTTATTGCGCAAGGAAAACTACATATAATCCATCCAATCAAGGTAGTTGAAGGGTGCAAGGATTCTGGGAGCAGAGCTATTGAATTCGCTATCTCACATCTTCAAGAAAAGCTAATTCTTCAGAAAATATTTGATTATACCTGCAAAAACACTGCAAAACACTTCAATTCACTATCAAACCAATTCAAACACTCTCCACTTCAACATGTGTATGTTCTTTGGCTGCATCACACCTGGCTAGACTTCTCTAGACAAAATCTGGAGGGAGCAAGGCAAGAATACCAGGTTTGAAACTTATGGCTTATGGCGCATCAATGGAAGTTTCTGAGGTTTGAAACTGGCTTGGATACCTTATCTGATACCATGTTAATTTTAGTGAATCAAGGATCTTGAGTACTGAATGAAAGCAATGTGAAGAGAAGGTTGCAAAAGAGTGAACAATTCAAGGTAAATTGATCAATATATTCATGGCAAAAATTGCACACACATGAGGAAAAAAAATGGTCAGCATAACATTACATGAATAAAATTGATGTCTATGTAATACAATAATCATACAATATGCAGAATTTGAATGTCTTACAGAGGATTCGAATTCACCAACTCAAACCGACTCTCGTGCTAACTCGGAGTGGGAAAATCATTACTAGAGATCACTAATTCAACTCTAGACCACTGAATTAGTCTACAATCAGTTAACTGATGAGGGTGGGTATGTAAATGTGCCAAAACTACCTTAAATCATGCAAAATCATGTTAGGGTGACTAAGAGTGAACTAACTGATGGGAATCAGAGCATTACTGAACATAACTGAATACCTACTAGAGTCAATTGTTGGAAACTTATGGTGGCACTCAGAGTGGGTTCCTAAATTATAGGGATTGGTCCCTAGAGATCCTAAAATCATGCATACATGCACAATGAGTGGTAGGTGGCCCCTAGGTGTGTTCTCCATGCACTAGTGAAGTGATAATGGCCTCCTAAGCTAGGAAAAAGACAAATAGACAATCTGGTCAAAGGGAAGATTAATTAATAATCCTAACACCACCCCCTTAATACTAAATTTGGACAATGTGAGCCCTGAAAACTAAGTCCAAAGGTCACCCATGCAATCTAAATGAATAAAAATGATTGCTTAACAAATAAGGAAATGGGGAAAACCTCATGGGAAACCCCCCCCCTCTCAAAATAAGTAGGAAAATCAGGAACAATAATTGAATCAAGCCTTTACACCAAGAAGAGATCTGAGATAGACAAATATATTTTCAATTAAGGACTTGGTGAATATGTCTGCAATTCGCTCCTCTGTAGGGAAGTAATGTATAGTGATAACCTTACTATGCACTAGTTCCCGAATGTAGTGCATGTGGAATTCAATATGATTGGTTCGTTTCTTCTGAAATTGATCACTAGATAGCTTGATTGTACTCTAGTTGTCACAATAGAGGTTTACTGAAGGAGAATTGAGAATTCCAAACTATGTCAGAATCCCATGCAACCAAACTGCCTAAATAGTCGCATTCATAGCCCCCCCTATACTCTGCTTCAGCTGAAGAGAGAGAAAGAGCTGCTTGCTTTGTGCTTAACCAGCAGATTGGTCCAGTTCCCAACATGAATACATATAATCATGTATATTTCATGTCAATACTATCACCATCCCAGTCTAAATCAGTAAAACCAATCAGATCTAGTTTTGCACCAACATAATAGTGGATTCCAATCTCCCTTGTATCTTGCACATAATTCAAGGTGCACTTTGCTTCCTTCCAATGTAGCTCATGTGGCTCCTGCAAGTATCTGGCAGAAACACTCACAACATAAGATAAATATGTCCTCGACTGGGTGAGGTATAATAGGCTACCAATCAACTGTCTCTAGAGTGTACTGACAACTAGTGGTGTAGAACCACCTTCTTCCAACCTGATTCCATATAGGAAGGTGAAGTGTTCTACTTTGCAATTGGTCATGTGGAATATTTTGAGCAAGTATCTAATTTATCCAGACTGTGTAATCATGATTCCTGGAGATTTTTTATTTATTCCGATACTAATGAACTGTCCGGATAGTGCTAGATCAGTCATGGAGAATGCTTCGCTCAAAGATGACTTGATGCCTCTTAATCAAGAAACAGAGCTACTAGTAATGAGCAATTCATCCACATATAGAACAATAAAAATTAAGAATCCCCCTTTCTACTGCATGTATACATTGTAGTCAAATATGCATCTCTCAAATTTATGTGACATTAGGAAGGCATCTATATTGGCATACCATGCCCTTGGGGCTTGCTTGATCCCATAGAGGGATTTCCTCAGTTTTCAAACTAAGAATGAATCTTCAATTTACCCCTCAAGTTGTCTCATATATATCTCCCCTTCCAGATCACCATGGAGAAAGGTACTTTTCACATCCATGTGATGTACCTCCCACCTCTTTGAATCTTCAATGGACAAAACTAGTCTTATAGAGTCGATTCTTGCAACAGGAGAAAATGTCTCATTGTAGTCCAGCCCATGGACTTGTGAGTACCCCTTTTCCACCAGCCAAGCCTTGTACTTGGTTTTGGTTACATTAGCTGCTAGCTTTGTCTTGAAGATCCATTTGCACTGAACTAACTTCCTCCTAGGAGGCGAAGTGGAAAGCTGCTAGACTCTTGTTGTCTTGTTTTTGGAATGTCTTTTTCTTGGGTGAAAGAACCAAAACCACTGCTCTAATCATGTAAGTGTTCTAATGGAACTAATTGAAAGAGTATACCAGTGTAAATCCATCTTGGCTTCAAATATATCATCTTAACTTCAAATGTATCACGGGATGAGAGGGATAAAATCCCTTAAGGTGCAAACCGTATTTAGATTGTAAGACTCAAGGAAAGGTTTGCACTTTTACGGATTTGATCCCTCTTAGTGCATAATTAATCCATAGTTAAGATTGATGGTATTAGTTTCCTTCATAATTCCCTTTTCTAGGGAAAAAAATATTGGCCACGTTATTTTTATATTGTAAATTGGAATTATTATTTGCTTATTGGTTTATGATGATAAAATGTTTTACCTATCGTGTATATCCATATCACATCAATATAGATTTTTTTAAGAAAATAGTCCTCTCAACTTGTTATGTTTTTCTGATTTTGTTCAATACATGTAAAACAAGGTGCTTGATAATATTGACTTTCCTTTGGGGCAGCAAGTGTGAGGGGGGGGGATCCTATGGGATGCTAAAGGAATTTTAGTGGCAACTTTTGAATGGGGCTAGGAAAAGTAACTAAAAATCAATCTAAGTGGTATCCTATGTATCAAGGCATTAAAATGGCCTCTCCTATGAGCATGCAATCGCTTGTATTCATACTTGATTCCATTTTAATCACATCACAATCTAGATGATGAAAATATTTAGAAGATAAATTAGCATTGAGACTGCAACTCCGCATCGACAATCTCATTGATCAATTCGTCGATGCCCAAATATTTCATGTTCAACATAATTGCACCAAGAGTATCGAGGTGCTCTACATCCCAGTATGTGGGAGATGTCACGTAAAGTAATTTTATGTTACCAAAAATAACAAGTTATTAAAAAAAACATGTCGACTCATAAAATAAAATATTAAAACAAAATAAAAATCAGCATAGATCCATCTTAAACCTGGATCTACCAAGCACCGAGAGGGATCTGATTTCTTGAGATGTAATTTTTTTATCTTAAATTTTTTACATGGTTAAAAAAATTTACACTTCAAGAATTGTCATCCCCTGTTTACTATCAATAATTGTTTATTGAATATATTTTTCATTGTGCGAAGATTATATAATATAAATATATCAAAAAAGACATGATTTTTTAGTTTAGGACAACAGGATTATTTTTTTATTTTTATTTTTTATATTATGTTAGGAACGTTAGTAACACATATCCCCCATATTGGGTTGTAGAGAACCTCTCTAGTCTCAGTGCAATGGTTTAAAAAATCCATGTCGGCTCGTAAAATAATGATTTAAAACCAAATAAAAAATTTATTAAAAAAATCCATGTTGACTAATGAAATATAAAATAAAAACCAGCATAGATCCATTTTAAACCCAGATGTAACAAGGATCAAGAGGAATCAAATTTCGTGAGGTGTAAAAATTTTATAAACATGTAAAAAAATTAAAATTAAAAAAAAACTACACCTAAAGAAATTGGATCCCATTTGGTGCTTGATAGATCCAGTTTTAAGATGTATCTATGTTGGTAACAACACCATTGTTTATTTGCATGCAAATAATTTGGTTCAATAACCCCAAGGAGGTATCACTACAAGGAAATGAACTTGTAGCTGAGGTCACAGTGAAGGATTTTAGTGTTACAATATTGGTAAAAAATGTCAAAACACCTCCGCTACAACCTCTGCCAGTAGTAGTGGATGTTTTAATGGATATTATTATGGATATATTTTATAACTAAAAAAACCTCAACGAGAAAATGTTTTAGCAGATGTTTTTTTACTAGTGTGCTTTGTTTAGATTATGTGCACCAATGTGTTAATTAACAAAATGAATCGATGATGTACAATGTAAAATATCTGCATCAATGCACTCAAACAAAACATGCACTGGAAAGAACCAAATTTCAACATCGCTTCAGTGCTTGCATGTAGATTATACACATTGGGCTTATGTACAACACAAACGCACCGATGCGATATGTTAAATTATACACACGTGGCAATTTTTAATATTTTTAAACTTTATCATTGTTGTCCATTTATATGAGCATACCAGTGCATTTCATTGTCAAATGCATCGATGCTTACAAACTATCAAAATCACTCGGTGCATTTAAACAACTCAAACACACCAGGTCACTTAAGCATAAAATAAGCATCGGTCCATATAAGCTTTCATAGTTCTCAATGCATATAACCATTGGCATGCACCAGTTGGAAAGACAAATCCAAATGGACCAGAGAATCTATCTAGCACATGGACATCATTATTTTAAAGTTTAATGGCGTATTTAATTTACATAAAGGCATCAATGCATAGCGTTTGGGTAGACACATCGGTGCCAATCGGTTATCAAAAACACCACATATGATTCTTTGAACAATGGTTACTGACATTGCAATTGAATATATATAATTTTATTTTTTAATTCCATTATTCATCTGAAATTGAATTTTTTTTATAGTATTATTCATTTCAATTTTAATGATTGTATTTGTGAGTTTTAATAGTGTTCGGGCAGACACACCAAAGCGACATCAATTATTAAAAGCACTGCATTAGATTCTTTGAACAGTGGCTACTGACATTGTAGTCAAATATATATATATTATATTTTTTATTTTTTAATTCCATTATTTATCTGAAATTGAAATTTTGAGTATTATTCACTTCAATTTTAATTATTGTGTTTGTTTGGATTAATTTATTACATCATATATGCAAGCATCTCTTGTAATAGTTTATCATCCATACATTTAATTACCAATATACCATTTCACATGCAACATTTGATAATAACATTGAAGAATGCAATAGAATAACAAAGTTTATTTTTCAATATATATCAATAAGAGTGATTGTGGCGTAGAAAATAAGACAACATAGAGATAACAATAATCAAAATTTCAACATGCATGTAATTGTTACACTTATTGATAACCCATTTTTTTTTTCAATTCGAACACTATGTCTAGTACAATATTCTACAAAATGTTTGATTTTCAGAGACAATTATTTCAAAATATACAACAAGCTACAACAACTTGCATTAACATCAAAAATTAAATATTGACCATCATTCTTCATTGCAATTGTTGTCAGTGCTCGAGCCACTTGCATCAATTGAGTTATTTGGCTGAATGTTGTATTGATTGGGTTGATTGTTTTCCTCTTCTCTAGCTTCCATCTATAGACATAACAATAAAGTGAACTGAGTGTATCTACATTACTAGGAATAATAAAAAATAAAATAGATAGTATATATGAATGTAAATTGAAAAGCGTCGTACCATAGAAATAATTAAGTCATGAATGATACACATTCTTTCAAAACCAAATATCAAGTTTTATGTTGGCTCCACCTCATACTTTGTTTCCTGCAAGTTTTATGACACACCACAAATCATAGATTTAATATAAACGATTTTTTTTGTTTTATTAATTATAAAATGAGAGAAGTAAAACAATATAGATACTTAAAAAATCCATAATTAATTTCGAATACGCTAGCATACACTCACAACCCTTGCTTGATTCAATGTCAATCAATTCTTTTGATGGCTCCTTTTGTATGTTACACATGTTTCAATACATCCAAGGATTTCCAATGAATGCAATATATATATCACAACCACTACGAAATATTAATTTCTTATAAGGAAATCACAAATACTCACAAACTTTGCTATCAACATATTTTTTCCTTGTCATGTTTTCTTGTGTGTTGATTGGAATCCATTTTGTTTTATTTCTGCAACAAAATAATTGAAAATCAATATTTAATGTTGAGTTAATTAATGAAATATACATAATCCTAAAAATCAATGATTTCATACATTTGAAGCACATTATTGTTGAGATGGATCCTCCAGTGATGCAATTATGTCCATTTCATTGACCATCTCCTTGTACACGTTTTTGGACACCCCTACTGGAACACTTTGCATATCACTTCGTTCATCCTTTGGGATTTTCATAATCTTTCTAGAAATGTAAAATGACATTAAACAATTTTTCTATTGATATGAAAAATAAATATAGCAGAATTAAAATTATTGAAGGAATGACACTTTTTAGTAGTTATACATACATATTCTACAAAAACATGTTTAGGAATATTACTTTTTCAATGATTTTTTTAGTTGTTATAAGTTTTTTCTATTGCAAGTCTGACAGGTCTCATTAACCATTTCTCTGGGAACACCTCTTGTAGTTTACATATGACCTAATTTTTCGAATCATTTGATTGGTTTATGTATAGTAAGTTAAAAGTGTGTCTGTACGTTCTTTCCACTATATTCATCATAGTATTATAAAATTATTTTCCCCTTCTATTAACTTCCAACACTACTCCAGATGATTAAAGGACCAACTGATCATCAGTTCCATCTTCCATTAAAATATAAAAATAAAAAAATCCTTGTGATGACATTGACTTATGTTGTTGTCAGTCCCTGCATAACATTCAATATATGTGAATTAGATTATTTGAAACATATTAGTGGATATTCTTAAGTACATTATTACTCAAATTTGAATAAATAATTCATATTGACTTCTTTTTTATTCACCTTATTCATTCCTCCACAGCTTTTCCATCAACATTTTATGCTTTTCTGGACTTAGATTGGTAAGAATCTTATCAAGATTCCTCATTTTTTAGCTCTACATGTCACGCATTAACTAATACATATTAGTTAAATTTACAAATTAATTTAAATACAATCGTTAATTAAAATCACGTGTACTCCTCATAATTATGTGCTCCCCTCATGTTGACTAAAGTTGTTCATTAAACTCATACCATACATTTTCTATCAATAAACAACCTGGACCATTAAATAAATAAGTTATCAATATATTATACAAATAAATTGCAGACCTTCAAAATAGAAAACAAGTATAATATTGGTGTTCTTTATCACATCAAATGCCCTAGTGCGTTTATGTACATAACTAGACTGGTGCGTTATATCAAAACAAGTGCATCATGAACGGATGAAAATAAAAAATGGTGTGTTCTTGTCATTATTGGTGTTATATTCATATAAACACTCAGCTAACAAAGAATTGAGAAATGAAAAATTATTTTTCTGTTTTTTATAAAATAAAACATTATGTGGCGCATGTCATTACCAATGCGCTTTCTCTAAATCCTCATTGGTGTGTTCTTGTAATAGAAACACTGATTTTCACTCATGCATTTTTTATTGAATAAAAAACTTAAGGGATGACATGGTTACAGATTTGATCCAAAAAGTGCGTCATCCCACCCTACAGTTTCTATATATGATCACAAGCTCAGCAAATCTAAAATCCCTAAAAGATGAACTCGTAATTGTGTATAGCAATAGAGGGATTTCAACCTTGATGTTAAATTTCCCATCCACATAAAACAAAAAGAAGCAACGATAAAATAAGGGTTGCAAAGGTATAGTATGATTTTTTTTTTAATCTAGTTAAATTCTAAATAAGATAATAAGTTCAAAAATAATATTTACATACTTGAAATTTTTACTATGTAGGGTTTTCTTTGATTTTCCATACCTACCAAATTTCAATCCTCAAAGTAATCCATTTTCTCCAAACTCGTTCCACGTAATTCTCTCTTCCAAAGCTCTCCCTTGAAATTTTCGGCAAAAGGATGAATTAATGGTTAGGTGTTTTGCTTTTAAACTCCATTTAGAATTAGTTTTCGAACTTAAAATTGTCATCATTTTTTCAGTTTAGGGAAAAAATAGCTTTTGTGATTTTTTTCATTTTGATTTTTCGACATTTCAGTGCACTTGTGGTCATGTCGCATCGGTGTGGCCACATATGAAATGCACCAAACCTTTAGCAACTATAAAAAAATTGCATGCCACGATGCATGCATAATTAGAATTCCCCAATGCGCTTATGTTTATGAAACGCAGCGGCATGAAAAATAGTATAAAATGCATGTATAAATATATGCTACCAAATGTAGCAGGTATTTTCTACTGCGAGGGATTTTTTGAAGGTTCTTTCATGGTGTGTTTATCGATGCTAATCACCAATGTGTTTTGTCTATGTGAGTGCATGGGTGTGTGTATATTTGAATAGATGCATCAGTTTAATTTGTAACTATTGTGTTTTTATGTGTCCTTTTAAAACTATATATTCATCTCAAATATTCTTTTAGTATTCAACCACACCAATTACAATATTTCATAGTATATATATGTGTGTGTGTGTGTGTGTGTGTGTGTTGCTTAAACTCACCTTATTCTTACAAAATGGTTTCCAAACTATATTGGAAGTTAGATTGTAATATAGTTCTTAAAAAAAAATTAGGATTGTAAAGATGTATATTGATTCTTGGTTTGGCTCAAATGTTTGGATAAACGTTTGCAGTATCAAATGGCCAATTCTTCAAATTTTAGCTCATTCCATCATGTTCAAAGTTCAATGAGTTCTCCATCTCCATCCCTAGTAAGTTCAAGTTTTAATTATATTTTGACTATTTATTTGAATTTATGTTACTTATCCATGTGAATCTGAATATCAATTTATTATTTATTGCATGATCCTAATTCAAGTTCAAGTTCGGCTGCACAAGACATTCCACCAGTTTCAAAACGTTGTAAGCTCTTATCAGGGGAAAGATACACAAGTAGTTCATATATGAAAATGGGTAGTCACTTTATGTTATTTTTTTATAATTTTGTACAGATAAATTCTTTCTTACTGTTATAATAAGATTTCTATGCATAAATACAACAAAACATATCCATAATATGTAGGATCTAGTCAATAATAACAATAGACAAGAGATGCAACATTTTATCCTGGGAAACCCTCATGGGGAAGAAAACACAACAAACTTTATTAGAAGAATAATTTTCAATCCAATTGCATTCATCCCATGAACATGCTCTACCGTACAAGAGATACAACACATGAAGAAACCCTACTCATGACAAAGCGGACATAGAAAACTTGTCTCCATGAATATGAACTCCAAGGTGTAGCCTTGGAAATACATGAACAACAAGATATTTCCTCATGAGAAAAACCCTAAAACATAACTCATAAGGAAACCTTAGTTTCAACCCTCCTTCTCCTTCATGCGCTACTCCAAGAGATACAAGACATGATATGAGGTGATACAAATGAGAGGAGTGACTCTCTATTTTTATAAGTCTCTCCTAATTTACATGGGGCCACTTTCCACGATAACATAAAAATACATTTACATTTGGGGCCAAGCCAACATGACATATACATAACATGAACATAGCATGACCCACCATGTACCCACATGGTTTACATAAGTCCCCACATAGATCCATCATAGTATACATCATATAACCAACATGTAACCACATAGAATACACCATGTACCCACATAGTACATATCATATGCTCAACATATACCCACACATGATATATCATGACGGTTTGTCATGTACTCACAAAGTGTACATCATATGCCCATCATATCCACACACGGGATATATCATATTCCCACATGGAATATATCATCGGGGTCTTCTTCCCCATTCAATGGTCATGCATTGGCTTCTCGAACACCTTCAATTCTTATACAAGAAAGTTTGTCTCCAATCTTGCAACATCATCATAGCCTCGAAGTCACGTCCACTAAGGACATAAGCAATATCTCCATAGCCACACAAGCTTAACAAATGGGTGCACACATAGGACTCTGCAAATCTCTTTAAACATACTCAGGTTGGTCATGGGTCATTCTCTCTTAGTCATAATTAGGGGAATGTCTTCTTGAAGTTTCACCATCATCAACACTTTACCCCACCAAATGTCACATCCCACCTTCAATCCACAATCCGAGTTCATTGTGAGATACAAATCTTTTATGACACCCCAATAATTTGTGGTTCTGCAAAATGTCAAGGGTTGAAGGAGAACCCTCTGTGTGTCACACTCACCCATTACACCAATGATAGATTACCCAATGTTTATGGTCTTATACCCCCTTACCACGGTAAAAAATCCGATAGGTGATATAGAAAAGACATGCATGAACATTTCCGTGTGCTCATTTTTTTAAAAGTTGGAAATCAAAACAAATGTCTCATGCTAAATTGACGAACCCCTCGACTTGTGTTCAGTCAATTGAAATTTCTATTGATCCAAAGTATGATATGAATTCCACCCAACCCATCTCTACTAGAAGATCCAAAAATTTACATGAGCTGAGAGCATAACTATCCAAGTACGCAATGAGGTTTGTCCAATTGTTAGAGGGTAGCAATGATTTCTCCCTTGCTGTGAATTTTCAAAGTAAATATCAAACTTCTTACAACAACACTTTGTATGGTGTTATGCCATCTTCTCTACATATTCCTGATGTTGGATCTGAATTCTCCTTTTGTGGTAATCACTTTATTATTTCCATGTCTAATATAGATGTTGTAAATCTTGGGTTGTTTATCCTTTCACGTGTACTTGTTCCTATCAAATAGCCAGTAACACTTATGCCATTTTGCGGTCCTATCTATAGTCGGTCTAATTACTTGAATATTGTTAGAAACAAGCATAAAATTTCCATTTATAGTATGTGCATGAATGGTTATGTTTCTGGAAACTTTAATAGGAAGAGCCTGTTATATATAGATGGTCATCACACACTCATGGGAACATTGTAGGGTTCATAGATAGTTCTAGGTGCTCTTTATTTTCTGCAAACTGTTCATTTGAGGAACACTTCAATGAAAAGGAAAGCATCCATATTCATTGTTGTAAATGCAATATGTCTTTTGTCTCCCGGTGACCAGTTGTTAATAAACTACAACTTCCATAGACTACCAACCGTTCATCAGAGATGTCTTTCTTTGGGATTACCCTTGAACATTCCCTTGCGGGGTAAGAAAAAAAAACATTGATTAATTGTATTTGTTAATTTTCAATGGGAGTCGTGCTAATGTCTTTCTTGGTTTGAAATTATGTTTTATAAATGGTTATTTTAATTTATAAATTCAATTTGAAAATGCGTAGCTCAATTTTAATTTTTTATATTTATTGTGTAATTGATGTTAATTTATTGCTCAATCTGAACATTTGCTTTATAAATTGTTTGCAACGTAAAATTTTCTATTGGAAATTATTCTCGTGCTTCTATAATAATTGTTTTGTATAATAATATATCAACCAATTGCATTGTGCTTATGAACATCATTGATGTAATGTTCAATATTTTTTAAATTGGGATTCTGGTGATGATCAACCTACCTACCATCTTCCATTGCACCCCAGTGCAATGTCAAATCGAGAGAAGGTTGAAAAAGGAGCTCAACTTGGAGAGGAATCATACCATGCATAGTTGAATCAACTACCTATTCAATTTTGCACTGCGTCAATCCTCACCAATTAGGAATTCCTACAGTATTAGGAGTTTCACATGTTGCTAATGGAGGCAATGAAGTAGATGTTAGTATGGATGAGTTATTACGACAAAGGAGTGCCCATGGATGCAATGTTGTTACATACATTCCAGGAAAATGAGCTATGGGATGATGCTCATATTACTGAATACTTCTTCGAAAGACTTAAATCGAAAAACACCACACCTCTCTTTGAACCTTGGTATTCAAATTCTATGCAGTTAAGGACAGCATGTTATTGTACAACTTGAAAGCAAAGTATGGCATGTCAGACGCGTGTTTCTCGGTAATGTTAAGGTAACTGGCCATGAACTACATTATATTTTGAGGAATCTTGTGACACAATCATCATTGAAAATGCTCGATTTTTTGAACGTTAAATGACATTGTACATTTTTATTTCCCACTAACTAGAGGTTATTCAAAAATAAGGTACTTCCTAATGATAATGTATTTCCTGGAAGCTATGAAGAGGAAAAGAAAATGTTGAAAATGTTGGGTGTTGAGTACATATCATACCATGTGTGTCCCAATTATTATATTTTAAATAAGGGTGAATATGAAAAGAAAGAGATATGTCCAAAAATGTAGGCATGACAAGTACAAAGAATCAAATAACAAGGATAAAGCAGATTTTCATCCTCATAAGATATTGAGGCACATGCCTATAATCCCAATGATTGAAAGACTCTTCTGTTGCAAATAATTATCTATGTTGCAGTGATGGCATGCATCACACTAATGTGAGGAAGGAGTTATGTGAATCCCAAGATATTCAATAGTCATGAAGCATATAATGTATACATGGCCTAATAAATTCAAGGATGAAGTATGCAGCCTCGGATTGAGCATAGCCATTGATGGTGTCAACCCATATTCCCAACCAAACAACATATACATTGTTTGGTCTGTAGTAGTAATCAATAACAATATCCCCCATGTTTTTTTAATGAATATTGAACATATTATGTTGACTCTTATAGTCCCTTGTAAAATACAAGTGAAGAATATGGATGTTTACCTACAATTATTAATCGATGAATTTGAATTATGGGAAGGGATACAAGTCTATGATGTGTCGATACCCATCCCTTCAGAGAGGAGGTTTGCATTGTATGGCATATGTGCATACCCCACACATGATTATTTGGGGTTAGGATTTTTCTCAAGTAAATATGTTATTTTATTTGTTTATAGGAAATATGGGAATGGATACAAGTATATGATGTGTCGAGACCCATCCCTTCAGAGAGGAGTTTTAAATTGTATGGAATATGTGCATACCCCACACATGATTATCCAGGGTTAGGAGTTTGCTCAGGTAAATATGTTTTTTTATTTGTTTATATTTATTTTTGGCATATTTAATTCAGTGTGATTATCTTGATCTTCAACACTAACGTACTATCTTTACTATAACATTACAGGTCTTGTAAAAAAAGGTTATTATGGATGTAAATGTCGTGGACCTTATATTAAGGCTAGGTGATACAATACCTATGAAAGTCAATGTATGACTTCTCTAGGGTATTCCTCCTAGAATATCACTCTTATATAAGAGCAAGATCTGCTTTCAATGATAAACGAGAGAGAACCCAAAGGCCTGAAATAATGACAACGGTTGACTAGCTTATGGCATATGATATAGAGAAGGATAAGTAATACACATAAATGTTTGATTCAAATGTGCAACCTGTGATAGATGAACCTGAATTCTTCAACACCTATGTTGAGAAAATGCCCAAATTGATGAAAAGAAAATTGATATTTTATAAGCTCCCATATTGGGAGCATCTTATGATTTCCCACTTACTAATACCCATGCATATATTTAAAGATATTTCATGTTTATCATGGCATCACATATCATCCAAAAAGCGACAAGTTGCATGTTAGGAAATATCTTATTTCATCAAATACTAAAAAGACGCATTGTCCAAGACAAGAAAATAGAGGAGAGGATGGCCCCTCTTTTTCATTTAAAAAAGGTGATTTCCATGGACTTTGACGAAAGATGATCTTAATTCGGAAAAGGAATTTATACTAGGTGTCAAGGCACCTTCTTTTTATGACTCTACTCTACGGCAATACTTCACTGCAGATGAAAATTTTTCAGGTTTGAAATCACATGACCATCTCAACCTTCTAAGGGTAGGTATAATGTCAAAAAATTGTTTTCACTTTTTATTTATATATTTTACCACACAAGTTAAAATGCAATTAACTTTTTGTGTTTTCTTTGTATTGTCATTATCCATCGTTTGTGTGTGGTTGTGTGAACCACAACTTTCCCTATGACTTACGATGTTCCATATCTAAACTATCTGCACTTGTATGGTGGATCACATCATAGGAGATTTAAAACACTAGCATTCCATGATTGCATCAAGAGATAGTTGAGATTGTTTGTATGTTTGAGAAGGAACTGTCATCGAGTTTCATGGACTTGCAAGTTTATATTCTAATTCACCTAGTTGATGAGGTTGAATTATTTGGGGTAGTCTCATGGTGTTGGATGTTCATCTTGGAGAGGTTCATGACAAAAGTGAAGGGATTTTTTCAACAAAGGAAAAACCCCAAGGGTTCTATGGTAGAGAGGTACATGGTATATGAGTCGTTTTATTATGCTAGTGAGTACATCAATCAAATCGACCACACACCGAGTGTAGTGATTTGGGATGATGAACATGATGAGGAAAAAAGAGAATGGGAGGTACTGGAAACAAACAAAAGAAGTTGCATGTTAAAGATTAATTCAATTATCTTTCGATCTTCAAATTTCCACCTAGTAACTATTCACAACAAAATTCAAAATCTATATTTCATCCCATACATATTGAATGTGGTTTTGTTTTCATGAATAGAACAACAAATTCAGAAATTGATGCAATCAATAAATTCGTTATTTACAATGTGGAGGAAACAAAGACATGAGTCGCATTGTGTGAAGAGAAGAGGAGGAAATGGGACATTGAAAGAAGAGAATTCAGTAAGTTGCATGTAGAAGCATTTCTTTTCCAAATAATTTAAAAGAAAACATGTCAATGATATATCCCAAAAATTGGGTTGTGTACCAACTCAGAGAGAAATATGGTGCATCTGGTTGTTACCCTCCTGAAGAGGACGATGCACTAAACATTGGGATCAGGTGCAGCAACTTGATAATAAAATATTTGTGTATATTTATAATTTTATAATGCAACTTTTAATTATAACATCTATGTTTAATATATTAATGTTCGGGTTATTAGACATATGACACCATCATTTGTTAACTTTTATTACGGGTGAATTTGTTCCCATCTATGTGGGATTATGGACATCATTTCTGCACCAAGGATTTTGATGGTGGATGTGTTACACAATATTGTGGAGAGGAAGTCAAGTTTGACCAATCTAGTCGTGCTAGCCACCGTGATCCAAACCTGATAGGATCGATGTTGGGTAATGTTAGAAATATACAAGAGATAATTCAAGTGGACTTCTCATATTTCCAATGTGTTATTTTTTAGGTGCATTTGGTGGGATACATTCAACAGGAATAATGTAAAGGAATATTGTGATAGTGGGTTTATATGTATAAACTCTAGAAAGATGTGGGATAAAAGTAAGGAGCCTTGTGTTTTTCCAAAACAAGGAAACCAAGTGTTCTTTTACCCAGATGTCTTGAATAAATATTGGTGGTTCATATTAAGACACGACCCTAGATCTAAACATGCTTTTTCAGAACAACAGTGCTATCATGCTAACCAAGGAAGATAATGAGGGTGATGGCAACAGAGAGTGATATGTACATATTTTATTTAATCATTTACATATTGAGATATCATTTTGTTATTTTTATCTTTTATTGTCTAATTATATTGTTTATTTTCCATGTTATGATGGTGGAAATGGAAATTTGATTATTGGCTACAATTTTTAAACAATTTGAGTTGGTAAACAACCAATATGATGTGAAATATGTTTCATGTAGTCTATAAAGTAATTTGTAATTGTATGTAATGATTTTATTTTATTATAAATATTTATATATTATATTTGTATGTAATTTCCCAATTCGAAAATTCCCAACAAAGGCAGAATTTTGGAAAATTTGTCTTAACTAGTCTTGACTCTAGGGGATTCGAATGGCACAAGAGGGATTGAATTTGGTAGGGACTAATGTGGGGAGTATTAGTACTATTAAATGGAATCTATAATATTTTCATTACAGTTCATTGACATAGCCAACTCGGTTGTGTCATGATGGTAAAAAGGGTAAAAATACTAGCAATTTATGATGCAATTCCCCCTAGGGTGTGGGAAGAAATGGCTCTCCAAATCCTATGCAACCCTCCCAAATTGTCAAAAATGGTATGGTGACTGTAATTAGACTTAATTTACTTTCATTTTTTGTGGTTAATATTTATTCAACATAGGATTAAAGCTTCATATTTGAATGCATAATTTCAGTGATATTTGCTTAAGGGAAATGACATATAAAAGCTCAACTTTTAATCATAAATGGTGCATACAATGGTTCAGAATAGAGAAATATGAATATATACCATTAAAATCATTTAAATCTCTCCCTAAAATCATTAAAATCATTAAAATCTCTCCCTAACAGCATATAAAATTGATCCAAGTCGCAATATACATCAGATATACAATCTCCATTGAAATGGGAAATCATCACATGGAAACTAGTCACAACAAAACCTGGAAATGTGGACATTTTCATATGTATTACTTATGATTTCAAATTAAAAAGGATATGGGATACATATTACAGATCCATGAATCATTCACCCATGCTTGGGTATCAACTGAACTCAGTGGGGCACAACCACCATTCACACAAGTGCACCTTCATAGAAAAACATGGAAATATGGAAGTGGGAATTGATAGAATGGAAGGAGAGATGGGTCACTAACAGTAGCAGCCTCCTATATGCAGAAAAAATACATTAATATCCAAATGAGATGTTAGGGTGGCCTCTTCCGTATTCAATTTAGATGAGAAACTCACTTTCTCAAAATTAGCTCACTAGCAGGGTAAGTTTGCACCCACTGTGCAATGGACAAGCTAATGCTCTCCAAAATGCCAAAGGAAAATTCACAAATGATAAAAAAAATCCATTTACATTCCTTGTGACATATTTTTATAATCCCCTTAAGGTCCTCCAAGGAATAATTCGCTCCCATAGGCTTCCTCCAACTCATCCTTGGCTTTTAGTAACCTCCATGCTAGTTGACTTCTCCTCAACCCTTCATCTTCCTCCAAATTCGAATGGCTTACACCTAGCCCCAAGTGCACCCTATTGGAGGATATTTTTAATCCTGACATTTCATATTTTCATAGGTCTGCAATCAGGTCTGACTTGTCATAGAATCTTCCATCATTGTTGTCATAAAACGCAGGGAATCTAGCTCCACATGGCACCTAGTTTCTTCCTAGACTCTTCCTCTTCTATGGGGAGTTAATCCTACTCACCCATTCAAATCCTTGGGATCATGATATTCCATTTTAAAACTATTCACCTTCCAAGAACATTCCATCACTCATAATTTCTAATTTGAGGTTAATCCATTACATGTGTAAGGAAGAATCTATCCACCCAAGGCCTCCATGGACCTCCAAATGTCCTTATGAAGTAATGTCACTTTATTTTCTCCATATTTATTATTTTTATGACCAAAATTAATGTGTAAATTATAAAATAAAGTTCTCTTAGGTCCCATATCTCCCTTATTACAATATTTAATGCCTCCTCCCCCAACCTAGGGAACTAGTTGGTGGGTGAAACATTGTCAACTAGTAAACTTATTGGGATGGGGACATGAAATTCCTCCCCACCCAATATTTCTTGTCCTCAAGAAATTCCAAGTTTGGATGCTTCAAAATTTCTTCATCTTCCAATTGGCTTCTTCAATACGCAAATCCTTCCATTGTATGAAATATTCTTTTATTGTTCTGCTTCATAGCCTTCTCTCCCTTGTTCTCAAAATTTTTTATGGAATAAGAAAAAGTTGTCCTTCATCATCCAAAGGTGGTAAAGTATCTGAAACTAAAAAATGCTGCCCTATAACCTTATTTATACAAGAAACATGAAATACATTATGAATTTTTCTTCCCATGGGAAGCTCCAATTGATAGGCCGCTTCTCCAACTTTTTGAATCACTTTGTAGGGACCATAAAACCTCGGTTTGAGATTTTTTGAACCTTTACCCTTTATGGTGGTTTGTTTGTAGAGATGCAACTTAAAATACACCAAGTCATTCACTTGGAATTTTCTCTCCATTCTATGTTGGTATGCATATTGTTTCTACTGATTTTGAGCAACCTACAAGTTATCTCTCAAAACCTTCAAAACGTTTTTACTTTCTTCAATACAATACTTGGCCTTTGGAGATCTACTATAACCAAAAATGTGGTCAATAAAATTGGATGCATCATATCCATAAATTTATTTAAAAGTATACATGCCAATGGACATATGGAAAGTAGTATTGTAACAAAACTCACCCAAATGCAACCATGTTATCCATGCTTTTTCCTCCCCACTAACATAGTTCCTCAAGTAGCTTTCCATAGATTGATTAACCCTCTCTATTTGGCCATCAGTTTTGGGATGATAGCTTGTTCTAGGTGTCAAATTTTTCCCCACCATTTTGAAGAGTTCTTTCCAAAATGCATTCAAAAATTTGTTATATTTGTCACTAACAATGCTCTTAGGAAGCCCATGCAATCTGAAAACTTCTTTAAAAAATAATTCAACCACTTGTGCAGTAGTGAAAGTGGTAGTAACAGAAAAGAAATGAGAAAATTTAGTGTGTCTATCCACCACCACAAATATGCAATCCTTACCAAATACTTTGGGAAAACCAGTGATGAAGCTCATGGAAATGCTCTCCCATTTTTGTACATGGAATAGGCAAGGGATGTAAGAGACCATATGGATGGGTGTGCTCCACTTTATTTTGACATGTGGGGAATTTATTAACATAGTTCAGAACATCATCCTTCAACCCTTTCCATGAGAATATTTCCCTCAACATTCGGTATGTTTTGAAGAAACTGGGGTGACTTACTAGAGGAGAATCATGAGCTTTGTTTAAAATTTCCTCCTTCAAACTTGAATTAGGGACCAAATAGATTATATATTTCTATTAGATGATTTATTCCCACACCTTTTACCTATAATCATGGTTAGTCCCATCAAAAAGTTCACAAGAAAATTTATCCTTGGCATACTCTACTTCTAATGTTGCTTTCCAATTTTCTGCTACATCCATTAGAGAAATAGAAGGTATTCTAGATAAGGCATCAGCCACCACATTACTTTTTCCATTCACATATTCAATATCAAAATCAAATGCTTGAATCTTACTCAAACACTTTTTTTGTCTTTCATTTATATCCTTTTGAGTGAGGAAGTACCTTAAGTTGTTATGGTCAGTTTTGACCACAAATTTGTTTCCCACCAAGTATTTCCTAAACTTGATCAAAGCATGCATGATGGCTATAATTTATTTATAATAAATGGAGTAAATATTATCATGTGGTTGTAGCTTCCTACTCTCAAAATCTATTGGGTGTTGTCCTAGTTTTAGGATTGCTCCAATGCCTTCTCCTGATGCATCACATTCCAAGACAAATGGCTTAGAAAAATCATGCAAGGCTAGAATAGGACGTTGCTTATTACCTCCTTCATTCTTTGGAAATGTTTTTCATCCCCTTCATGCCATTTTAAAGCATCTTTATTTTTCAAATCAATGAGAGTTGAAGTGAGTTGGTAGAACCCCTTCACAAACTTTCTATAGTAGGTGCAAATTCCAATGAATCCTCTTAATTCAGTGAGACTTTTGGGATGAATCCACTCTAAAATTGCTCTTATTTTTATACATATCCACCTTCACACCATGTCGATCACTGATGTGTCCAAGATACAATATCTCTGTCAAACCAAACTCACATATTGACAGCTTAGCAAACAAATATTGATCATGCATAATTTTTAATGCCTCTTCTAGATGATGCAAATGTTCCTTCCAAGTTTTATTGTAAATAAGAATGTCATCAAAGAAAACTAGTAAAAACTTACGAAGTTTCTTGTGGAAGATGTTGTCCATGCATAATTGGATTGTGGAAGGTGCATTTCGCAAGCCAAAGGGTATGGAAACAAACTCAAAGTGACCATAGTGGCATCTGAAAGCAGTCTTTGGTATGTCTTCTTCTCTCATTCGAATTTGATGATAACCAGATCTAAGGTCAATATTTGAGAAGAACTTGGTCCCATGGAGCTCATCCATGAGCTCATCAATCCTTGGGATGGGGTATCTATTATTTATTGTCTTCTTGATTAATGGTTTGAAATCAATGGACATTCTCAATGTTCCATCTTTTTTCTTTACCATAACAATTGAAGAATCAAATGAGTTGGAACTAGGCCTTATGAGACCCAACTCCAAGTGTTCTTTAATGGCCTCTTTAATCTCATCTTAAATACTTTTGGGGTGTCTATAGGTGTTAACACTAAAAAGTGTTCACCTAGCTCTCCATGGTCTAAACCATAGCCATACATCATATTCCCACCATTATTTCCTCCATTTTGACCTTCACAATTGTATTTCCACTAAAAATGGTCTAAAAATTCATTATACATTCCCACAAATGAAGGGATGATGAGAATTTATTATGATTTATCCCCACTCTCTCCCAAAAATGGTAAAAAAACCTAAAAATTGAGACTGGGTTAAAAACCCTAGATAAATACCATGGACAATAAAATACGATGGGTCAAAAACCCTAATACCATACTGTAAATACATTGTGAAGGACTCCTCCAAAACACGTTTTGGTCATTCAAGAAGCACTTTTGGTTACATTTTTCCATTTTCTCTCAGTCACATCACATACTTTCTCTGCCATTATTCCCACATTTTTCCATTCCATTTCCCACGGTGTACGTTGAGTTCACTCTGTACCCATTGGGATCCATTCCCCCCATTTGACACCCATTTGTGGAAGAGATTGGAGACCCAAACCGTGGAGTTGCAGAACCACTTCCAAGGACGGCTATGGTGGCCCATTTTTAGAAAGGTGTAATCATTTTTATTTCTTGCATTAGTCAGTTTATATATGTGAAACCCCTAAAAAAAATTTGGTTATTGTTGTCTTGTTTCTTTTATTATTATTGAACTCTTCATTATGCTCGGGATGAGCTAAGGTTAGTTCTTTTTCACATAGTAGGGGAGAAATATCCGCTACAATAGGGTTTCATTTTGATAGGTTGTGTTCCTATCTCTAACTCAATGATATGCTCCACCCCTCTATCTGGTGGTCTTCTTGGGGAGAAAGTCTCCAAAAACCTTCTCATACTTACTCATTAGCTGCTCTATCTCCTTAGGACGCTTGGCAATCTTCAAGTGAGCTTTAGGAGATGCAATTAAACATTCAGCAGCCCATTCTATGTCTCCATGCTTCAAGATAGACCTCATGATGTGAGAGGACACCATTTGATATGGGTAAGTGTGCACTCCCCTCAACAAGATGGATTTTCCTTCTAAATTTTTGAACTTTATTTCAAGGAATTAATAGTTCACTATATATCTCCTAAATAATACAGCCATTGTACTCCCAAAACCACATTTATATCAGCCACATTCACTACATAAAAACTGTCAGTGATAGTATGATTTCCTAGAGTAACTTGAAGCTTTGGAATCCATTTAGTGCAGTCCATAGAATTGTTACCTAGAATGATGAATGTGAAACCATAAAAAGTTTCATCTTGTAAATTTCTCCTCTCCACCAAGGCTGCATCTATGAATTTGTGAGTGGCCCCACAATCCACTAGAAACGTGGCATTTTGTCCTTGCATGCTGCTCTTCAGCCTCAAGGTGTGGAATCTAGGTACACCTGAGAGTGCTGTAATTTTTCCTGTATCAGGAGTGGTCTATACTTATTTAATTGTTTCATACCCTTCCTCTTGGGCTGCAAGTTGTGTTTCTTCCTCCTAAGTCCTCCTCTTCATCATCTTCAGAAAAAACATCAATGTAGTGTGCCTTTCCCTTGGCACATCTATGTCCCATAACCCAAGGTTGTTGGCATGTAAAACATAACTTCATTCCTATAAGTTCTTCTTTTCTTGGTCCTCCTTTATTTTCTTTGGTATAGGAGTCATTTTTCCATGGTTTCTTACCTTCCTTGAACTTGGAAGAGAAATTTGGCTTGGGAGGATATTTGGTTCTTGGCAATACATTCTACAAATCCTGTGTCAAATTCATGCCATCCTTCAATGTGGATGGCTCATGGGATTTCAGTAGCCCTATAAAAGGTTCTGTCAATCCTTCAGTAAAAAATAAAACCAACCTAGCCATATATACATCAGAAACCATTATTGAAAGCTTTTCAAATTCTAAGATATATGCTTCAGGAGTTCCTACTTGCTTCAATTGCGCTAGTTCTTTGAAAGGAAGTTCAGGGTATTTCCTCTCAAATATCTCCATAAATGCATTAAAGAATCCCTCATAAGATAAAATATGAACATATCCCAAGGTTCTAATACCATGGAACCACCAATAACTATCTTCCCCTTCAAGATGCAGAATGACCATTTTCATTGCATCTGCTTCAACCATAAGATTTAATTGAAAATATACACTTAATTTTTGCAACCAAGCACTAGAAGACATTTGGGAGGGACCATAAAAGGAAGGAATGGATACTTTTCCCATGGCATACTTTAATTCATCATTAATAGGAGGTTCCCTATTCCCATTTCCTCCTTGCTTGAACTGAAGAGAAGCTCTAATGAACTTATCAATAGGTAGGACTTTCCTACATTCATCACTTAATTGTTTCCAATCATTTGTTGCTTATCTAACATCATAGGTGGTATAAGTAAATTATTTAGACTCTAAAAACTTAGTTATTGCAGGTCCATTCTGATTTTTGAACTCATGGGGTCGGTTATGAGGTCCAGTCTTCGAAAAAATGGCTTCCCCATGGGTCTTCCTCTCATCATGGGGTGTACTACTACTACTCTCGGGTGTTGACTTTCTCCCAAGTTGGCTAGCCAACAATTTGAATAATTTGATAAAATGTTTGTTAATGCCTTCAATATTTTATTTAATGAATTTATTAAGGTCCTCATTGTTCTCTTTGTCACCCATATCTCCCACTCCTAGTTTTTCCTTAATCTCCTTGTAAAAAGATGTAACTTCTTCACTTCCTCCTTTTTCACTGTTAAGGTCTCCAGTCTCAATTTCTAATGGAGGGAGGTCATGATAAAAAAACATGAATAAATATATCTATTAGGTTCCAATATCAGTCTCTTATGCCACTTGTAATGTCCCAATTCAAAAATTCCCAACAAAGGAAGAATTTTGGAAAAATTGTCTTAATTAGTCTTAACTCTAGGGGATTCGAATGGAACAAGAGGGTCTCAAATTTTGTAGGGACTTATGTGGGGATTATTAGGACTCTTCAATGGAATCTTTAATATTTTTATTATAGTTCATATAAATCTGCAACTCTATTTGGGCATGATGGTAAAAAGGGTAAAATTACTAGCAATTTATGATGCAATTCCCCCTAGGGTGTCGACAGAAATGGATCTCCAACTCCTGTGCAACCCTCAAAAATTGTAAAAAATATTATGGGGGCTGTAATTAGACTTAATTTTCTGTAATTTTGTGTGGTTAATAGTTCTTCAACAGAGGATTAAATCTTCATATTCGAATGCATAATTTCAGTGATATTTGCTTAAGGGAAATCACATAGAAAATCTCAACTTTGACTAATAAATGGTGCATATAATGGTTTATAACAGAGAAATGTGAGTATATACCATTAAAATAATTTCAATTTCTCCCTAAAATCATATAACATTGATTCAATTTGCAATATACATCATATATACAATCTCCATTGAAATGGGAAATCATCACATGAAAACTAGTCACAACAAAGCTTGGAAATGTGGACATTTGCATATGTATTTATTCTGATTTAGAATTAAATATAATATGGGAGACATATTACAGAGCCATGAATCATTCCTTCATTCTTGGGCATCAACTTAACTCAATGGGGCACAACCATCATTCACACAAGTGCGCCTTCATAGAAAAACATGGAAATATGGAAGTGGGAATTGATAGAATGGAAGGAGAGATGGGTCACGAACAGTGGTAGTCTCATATATAAAGAAAAAAAAACTCCATGAAGATCCAAATTATATTTCAGGGTGGCCTTTCCCTTATCCAACTTGGATGAGAATCTCACTCTCTCGAAATTGGCTCACTAGCAGGGTAAGTGTGCACTCATTGTGCAATGGGCAAGCTAATGCTCTCCAAAATGCCAAAGGAAAATTCACAAATGATCAAAAATCCATTTCCATTCCTCATGAAATATTTTATAATCCTCCTAAGGTCCTCCAATGTTGAACTCATGCCCATAGGCTTCCTCCAACTCATCCTTGATGTTTAGTAACCTCCATGTCACTTGACATTCTCCTCAACCCTTCATCTTCCTCCAAATTCGAATGGCTGCCACCTATCCAAAAGTGTGCCCTATTGGAGGCTATTTTTATCCCTGACATGTCATATTTTCATAGGTCTGCAATCAGGTCTGACGTTTCATATAATCTTCCATCATTGTTGTCATAAAACGCAGGGAATCTAGCTCCACATGGCACCTAGTTTCTTCCTAGACTCTTCCTCTTCTGTGGGGATATACTCCTACTCACCCATTTTAATCCTTGGGCTCGTGATATGCCATTTTAAAAATATTCACCTCTCAAGAACATTCCATCACTCATAATTTCTAATTTGGGGTTAAGTCATAACATGTGTAAGGAAGAATCTAGCCACCCAAGGCCTCCATGGACCTCCAAATGTCCTTATGAAGCAATGCCAATTTATTTTATACATATTTATTATTTGCATGGCACAAATGAATGTGTAATTGATAAACTAATGTTCTCTTGGGTCCCATATCTCCGTTATTGTAATATTTAATGCCTCCTCCCCCAACCTAGGGAACTAGTAGATGGGTGAAACATTGTCAACTAGTAGACTTATTGGGATGGGGACATGACATTGTAGCTTTCCATGTAGTTCATAATTTCAATGTGGATTTTATCATTTAATTTATTTTATTTTTACAATTGGATTAGAGTCAATGAATTAGAGTACGAATTATTATTGATGTTAATCATATTTATTGTTTGTTGTAATTTCATCTACTCTCATTTCAATAACAAGGTCAATTCAATGATTATATTATACATAGACACTTATATGTTATATTTTAGATACTTAGACACATATATATCATTAAGGCAGAAAAAACTTATGGAAAGATTAATCAAATATGTATATCCTTTAAAATTTATATGATATAATAAATAATAAATAAAAAACAATATATATTTTCAAATCATATAATTGAAATATGCATATTCATATCTATATGTATTTCAAGTTTCATTGTGGATGGGTCATTCTATCACTTACCTTGGTTAGCATGGGTCTTGGGAATGAGATCCAACTCCCTTATATCATCTTCTCCAATCACATTTAATGAAAAATACATAACTGTCAATATTCGAAAATAATTGCAATTCTTTAAACACTAGCTAGCTTTAAACCTTATTTTTAGAGGGTATAAAATGTGTTCCTTGAATGTGGACTAATGTTATATTATCTAATGAAGAACATGATTAATAATAATAAGTTTGGAGAATACAAGTTTTGAGTTTACAATTGAGAGAAAATGTTATTCTTTTAATTAAGTATTTGTCTTTCTTCCTATTAGAGATTTGATATTTGTCATTATAAAGTGAGTTATTGTCAAAAAATAAAAATGTTGAATGATACATTGATAGGTCATATTGATGTTCATATTTATATATAATAATAATAATATTACATGGTAATATTTAACTTTTTGTTATGATTTTTTGTTAGACTTATAAAACATGATTAATTTATGTTTATCATTTGAATAATTAGGTTATACACAACATTATACAATGAAGAGTTAAATTCCTTATTAAAAATCATTATATATTATTTTGTAGTGCTCAACATAAAGTTGCAACGAAATAAATATATTATTATATAAGTATAATATTATGACAAATATTACTACATTATAAACAAAATTACAATAAATTATAATATCCATAGAAATTATATAAGAACGATATGAACACCAAATAAAAAATATATTATTACATAAACATAATACTATGACAAACTAAAAAAAATCATAAACATGATACTATGACAAATTATACAACAATCATAAACCGTAGAGTTTCCACAACTTTATCCATTATCAATACAAAATCTATTAAATCATTTAATTCAATGATATCTGTAGTTCAATTATATTATGTAAAAATAACCTATATTAAGTTAATTAATGGAACACTAATTTTCAACATTTTCAATGACCATTGCTCCAATCCATTCTTCACATTTATGATGAACTAACAACCAACCTTACTTTCATATTCATTTTCTAACCAATATATCAACCTATATATGAAATCATACTTCAAATTGTCTACAAATTTCAGGTTGAAATTATTTAACATGAAAAATGGTCGAAAGAATTCTAAAATATTGACCAAGGTCTAATGCTTTGAAAAATTGTTAAGTCATACAACAACTTGTTTTATATCATAATTTACAAAATGCAAATTGTGATGTTTTTGTTGACTAAATTAATACTTAGTGAATTAAAGACCCACATGATTTTAAATTGTACAAAGTTCTTTTACATAAGCATACTATCATCATTTTAAACACCTAACAAACATAAACATCATGATCATACCATCATAAACATCATCATAATAACATAAGCATAACCAGAAGTTTAAAAAAAAAAGTGTACTTGCATAATCATCATTTTCACGACATAGACATAAACATACCATTGTTATCATTGTCAGCATCTAACAAGAAAAAATGCAGTATATATATATATATATATATATATATATATATATATA